>JAASAO010000254.1:0-31552 GCA_017311375.1 Mytilus coruscus | reverse complement strand
TCGATGATGTGTATTTAAATAACCAAGTGACACATTTTGGTATTATATCGAGTATTTTCTTTGATATTTAAATAAGTACTTTAAATTGTTTGATTCCTGTACTTATGTGTCTAGTTAAACTATATTTGTTCATTGTTCTTCTCGAATTATTTACCTGCGACATAGGTCTTTAAGTAAAGTTTTGATTTATTTTAACACAAACTATATCATGCATAGTCAGTATTTGTGCTTGATGCTGTGGAAAATACTATAAATAGAACGATTTAAATTTAGAATTATACTATCTTCTTTCCCTATGGTATAAATCCAACGATGTATTCATCTTGTACCACAGATACGATATTCCGATAATCGTTAACATTTCTTTAGAGAGTATGCATGTTTATAAATATTGTATCAATCTGAATAACATAATATAGGCACATAATATTGTTATTAAAGGGCACTAGCTGTCAAATTCATGTTCACCGATTTGACTCAAATTCTCATGTTTGTTATAAAACAATGTAAAACATTTATCCATATTATAAAAATATATAACATAAACAATTTACAGGGCATAGGGTCGATAATATGTAGCTTCGTTTTGTGTGTATTTTAGTCTAAACGCCATCTAATTAACTGTCGAGTTGACCTCCGAAAACCACCGATGCCCATATAAGGGATATAAACATAAATAAAGATATAAATAGCGCAACTCGTGCAATTGGATTCTTCTAGGTCTATTTAATTTCATTTATAGATTAAAATATATGTTAATCATCATTTTACCTGTATAAGAATGATTTTTAGAGGATCGAATCAGTCAATTAAATGACTTACCTTTGTTTACTTTCAATGTTGACATTCTTTTCCTTTAAATAATCAAACATGCAAACAATTCATGCGTTATCCAATTCTATCTAAGGGTTAAATTGAAGTTCACATGAATACGGATTCAATGAGGTCGAATTATTCACTTGCAAGTGAATAATTCATCATCAATATTTATTTGCTTATGTTGACAAAATTAAACAATACTGGCTGCTAAAAGCGAATTGTTATTTAACTATTCCACTTTCATTAATAATTGAACAAAAAAATCATATTTTATAATTTTTATATCTCGTAGCTAGTGCCCCATTAATGTTAATGAACAAATACAAATAATACAAATAAAATTGTTTTTTAACGTATTGAATACGGTAATTGTTTTAATTATTACGTGCATTTATTATTGCGATTTTTGAAGAATTTTATCATTGAGATTTCTTCAAGATCTGCATAAAGATACACAACTAAGATATATGTGAGTTCTTATTATTGCGACCCTAACCCAGTCGCATTATTCGCATTAATAATATTAACCTCTCAATAAGTTCTGAATTTACAGTACGTAGGATCAGAGGGTAGATTTTTCTGGACAAATCGACACATACACGTGTATAGTTATACACAGCCTGGTATCAATGATAGCATACTGTTGTAAACATGTTTGGTTGGCTGTCTTTAAGCAAGAAAAAAGCGCGATAAGAAATGGTTGAACATGGGATGATACATTATGAATGTAAAGCCGGACTTTTTTCTGTTTTCTTAATTTTTTTTTTTTTTTTTTATTTCGAATCAGAAGACTACAACACAGGCACTTGAATTTTTTCACCTATATACCTTGATATAACACTAAGGTATATAGGAAATTTTCTGAGACAAGTGCCTGTGGACTACAAGCATCTGGTTTATTTGGTATGTCCCTTTGGTCGTGTAGCTCTTCATTATCGTTGTTTAGTACTTATTCATCCGGCTTTGAGTATTCTCAATGAAAGTAAATCCAGAAAACCTCTTAGGAAGCACAAAATTGATTCAGTGATATTTTTTTTACAAGCACTGGGTTGATATCACGCTTAAATATAGGAGTTAACACCCCTCAATGCAGATATTTTCGATTCTACTCTCCTTTCTCTAGTTTGGCTGTATACGAAGGACTGGTAGGGTTTGTGTTGCTCAATCTTTAGTTTTCTTTGTAGTGTTTGTTAGCTTATTCGTCTGTCCGTCGGTTTGTTTTGTTTTTTGCCTTGAGCTTTGTCAGTTTTTCTTCGATTTATGAGTTTTCAATGTCCCCTTTTTATCTTTCGTATCTTTTCTAAAAGTAAATTTTAACATTTCTTACCTCATTTTTCTCGTGGTAATTTTTTTTTATCTATTAAGTATTCAACAACGGAGGTTACATTATATCCTATACAACCCAACTAGGGAAGGGGGAGTAGCATCGAAAAGATCTTCATTGAGGGGCATTAACTCCTATATTGAAGCGAGTTACAATCGCAGACATGTTGACTTATTTGCAGATCTTGTCTAGGTAATATTTTTTTTTCTGTTTCAAGTTTCTCTTGATCTTTTATAGTTTCATAAAGGCAAAACATGATAAAAAGTGTCTTTCATGGCAATAATTTCAATAAGGAATCAACTAATGATTTGGGCCGTTATACTTATCTTTATATCTTCAGTTGCTGACCGTTTTTGCTGTTTAAAGTTTCTCTCTATCTTCAATTGTTAGAAAAAAAAACAACTTTGAAATTCGCTTTTAAATCTCCTTGAAGGCGAATGACACTTTCAGCAATGTGACTTATTTGTAGATTTATCTGACATTTCTTGCTGTATGAAGTTTCTCTCTGACTATGACATTTTTAATCATAAAAGCAACATAAGTGCAATCGTTATTGAAGGACAATAACTCCTATAAGTAATCAAACTACGATTTCGGTCATATTGAATTATTTCCAGATCTTGGCTTGCTGAACATCTTTGCTGTTTACAGGTTTTCTCCGTTTACTATAGTTTTTGCAACTATCACAAACACTAACTAAAATCGTTATTAAATGGCAATAAGTCCTATCAGAATTCTACTGCTGATTTCAATCATTTAACTTGTGTGTAGATCTTATTTATACCCCCCAAAGAGCTGTTCCAATGGTTCTATAGCATATCTCGAGAGCGTGAAACTCTCGCTACACGAGGTATCTGATATATGACCGAACAAGGCTGCGTATTTATACATCCCGCACAGCCGAACGGACGCCCTACTTTCGCAAGGGTTTACTATCGGACTGGAGAAGTCCAGGGATGACAATATATAAATAATACATAACTGTGAGGGTGATAGAGCAGATTGTTACCCCGAGAAATATTGTCAACCGCGGCGAAGCCAAGGTTGACAATGCTTTTTCGAGGGGTACCAATCTGCTCTATCACCCTCTCAACTATGTGTTATTTAATTTATTATACTGAATGTCCTATCATTATTGTCTTTTACAGATGAATTTTATTTAAAAGTATTTTCTATGGCGTCACGTACATAACAACGTTACGGGTATTAGAAAAATCAACAGAAGTGAAGCAAGATGTTTTATTTCAAATAATAGAATCCGAGCCAAAACGTAGAACTTAAGCATTGTCTTTAATAACTTGATGATTCATTGTTTATTTTTGATTGGTCTGGACGAGAGGGTGACATTAAAAAAAAATTGTCACCCGCTCAGCCATGTGATAGAGTAAATTAACACCCTCGTATTAGCCAATCAAAATATGGCATTTTAACGTGAAGTATAAAAATATATCTATAGGTACCTAGGTCAATCCTTGGGGTTCGAATAAAAAGCGATAACAGGTATACGTTGATGAAACAGCACCCCAACGACACAGAAAAATAGAACATATAGAGTCAACTTACAGTCTATTATAAAAGACTGATGCCTATACAGAATATTACCTTCAAAACCGCCTCATGTCTAAAAAGGAGTTAAATATAATAAGATATGTCAACAGGCACAAGAATATTTTGTGTGGTTGAAAAGTTTCACCCTCCACTTTTAATTTCGATCTGTGATGTGAAAATGCTAAATGAAAGAAGGTACAAGACAAACAACTCACAATAAAGTAACGATAGAACGAATACCATGCAAAAAAATACAACAAGCAAAACCACAAAACGATACAATTTCATAGAATACTTTGCAGCTACTAAAGTGAGCTAAAAGTATCTAACCTAAAGATAGCATGGGAAACTTCATGTACACTTAAATATTGACGGCCGACTTCAGAGTATATTATTGCATCAACGCTCTCTGTACGTTAAGAACCTTTGCAAAAACTTTTGAGGGTCCGTTTAATCCAATGTACCCTCATGTTCCAGTAGCATTCGAAGTTTCCCGTCCAACATTCCTGTCGACTCTTATTGCAGGGCATACTTATTGTATTTATTGTTAACTTGTTTTCGTACTGATCATGAATGAACTATTTGCCATTGGATGTAAAGCAAACACCAATCAAAGAATCAATCATCTTAATAAATTATCCATGTAGACAAGATCTAGAACAATGCCTTGACACTCAATATAATGTAATATCTATATCACACGATAATTATGAAAACTTTTAAAAACAGTTAATAAATATTTCTTTGCAAATCACTACATGGCTGAACACTACTATCTATTTCTTTTTTAAATATTGTTTACTCTACTATCTTATTATATATATATATGTAAGAGAATAATAATTCTTTTCTTCGTGATTAGGTAAGAGTAGAACTTCATGAAAAGGTCGTTTGCTTAAGTTGGACGTGTAAAATGAATGACGGACGATAAAATAAAATATGTGTTTTCATGTAATACATTTTATTTCAATTTTAAAAATGATGATCAATCTTTTCAAAATATCTCATCTATACACGTTTTGAGCGAGTCATTCTAACCTACATTACTTGATTCTGAAGATGGCTGTTTTAATACGATTTTATTCATTAAAGTTTACATGCATAGTTTTATTAAATAAAACCAAAAAAAAAAACAGATTTACTAATTAATTAGAATGATAGTAACAGAAATGTTATGTAGAAAACAAACTGTTTAACTGCTGAAACGCGGAAAACTGTGGGTGTGACCCTGAAACAATGTCATTTTGATCAATCACTGTTCCTCCTGGTACAATGTATGCTGGTACATGTATATGAGGGTTTGGATGGGTTTTACAAAATAGAAAATGATGGCAAAAGTGCAGAATAGATAGCTAAATAAAATAAAAAATATTGAAAAATGGTCTAAAAATTTGAGAATAAAGAAATGAAGGACCCCTCATCCAGACCGTCGTATATCTTAAGCTTTGAAAAACCCAGGTCGTTTAATTGGAAACATTGTTGAGAGAACTAGAATAAAACAATTTGAATTATCTAGTTTATAATTTTAAATGTTGAAACTAGTTTGAAACAACTTCGCCTGAAACACACTCACAAGATTTTAATAATACATGTCCATCCTTGTCAAAAATGATTTTCTATACATTACCGAACACCACAATACAATACAAGATCAAGGCATTATAACTGTGTCGCACCAGCTTTTGATAATTTCTTAGTGTAGTTATCGGACTTTGGCCATTTTCTACCTGTTATAACTTAATCGCACTTTGTAAGTTATTTTCAAATAAATATGTTTAAATAAATATGTTTTTCTTTTTTTTTATTGCATTAATTCATTGATGCTCAAAACTGTTTTATGTATTTAGCGTCCAAATATTTTACTCTAGTGCGTGCTTGTTTGAAAGATGTCTAGAAACCTGTGTCATGAGCACTGAAATCGTATAAATGATTCCACCACCCTATACCATTGAATCACAGGCTGCTGACTCATGACAGGCACAACTAGAGTAATATGGTGTAGTTCTTGTTGAGTTTAAAGTTAACAGTCGTTATGTTGTTTAACACAAACTTTGTAATTTCGGGACCTATACTGATAGATATTTCAGATTGCATTAGATTTTCGAATATGATCCCAAGCTTAGAAAGAAACACTTACATATAATTGCAGTTTTGAATGCCCCATGGTATCTTTCGCGTCTTTTTATAGATATATTCTTGGTCTTCACACTTTTAGAGTGAAGTGATTATATTTCGAATCATCTTAACTTGATCTACAATTTCCACTGCATTATTCTAACATGAGTTTGGACTGGAGATGTTTACTGAAATCGGTATACTACCACCAGATTCAAATTTCCAAAAGAGAGGTGAAAGATCACTATGGAACATTCAAACTCATTAGTCGAAAATAAACTGACAACACCATGGCAAAAAAAGAAAGACCAAAAGACAAACAACATAAAAGAAATACAAATATGTGGTATGATAACCGATGAGACCACTCTCCACCAGAGACCATATGATATAGAAGTTTACAACTATCGGTCATCGAACGGCTTTAACAATGAGCAAAACCCACACACCGCATAGTCAGCTTAAAAGGGCCCGAAATGACCAATGTTAAACAATTCAAACGCAAAAAACTAACGGCATGATTAATGAACGAAAAACAAATATGATAAACAGCAACAAACGACAACAAATGAGTTGCAGGCTCCGGACTTAGGACAGACATATACATAATGTGGCGGGATTAAACTAGTTTGTTGGCGACAAACAGTACACAAAACACAACACAGAAAACTTATCTTAGTATTATACCTTTATTGTGTATTCAATATTACGGCGTTTGGATGTATTGATACTCATCCACGCCTGCTATTTTTATTATTGCCCCTGCTATGAATTTACTAAGATTTCTTACAACCTCTGTTTTTGCCCTGTGTTTGTTATATATGTCAGTTTTGTTATATTCAAGTCTTTACGTCGGGCCTTTTATAACAGTTTTTGTAAGAGTTCTTTACTGCATTCCCTATTATTCCCTATTCCGTAACTGTGATCCTCATTCAATGTCATAACCTCCGGTCTTTTGTATTGTTCCTATACCCCTATTTAATAATCATGATTTTACGGAATGGAAAGAAAATTATAAACAACACATCTTCTAGGTTATCTACGTGCATAAATAAACGTATTGGTAATGCCACTACAGCCAGATTATTTAACAAAAATGCACGTGGATATCCACAAATTTTCCCGTGCAATGCCAAAAAATGACTAACCTGTTTTAGATTAACTTCTCAAAATACTATACGGTCAACAGTGAACGGGAGAACCTTTTCGCTCTCCTTTTCCTGTGATATTACCTGAAAAACTCAAAACCTAATATATGTGGTAACTTGAACCCAACCTAAGTGTGGTATTCAATATGTGGGACAGACGGGACGAGAGTATTACAGAAGAAATCAAGAACATCTCTACCGCTTTCGTAGACCCAAAAATTCAAAAGTTAAGTATATCAACATTAAGATAAGCATAATCACAATCTTAAATATATAAAATTCCAACCCCTCGAAACCGTTCAGAAACAACCAGGAGAATCACACAAGCAGTTTGAAAATCACGCGAAGTTCGCGAATTGTTTTGGATAAAAGACTTCAAACAGCTTATCCTCTCGGTCTCAATGACAAAATATTAGGGCAAGGAACATATCTAAAACTTCTATCGATGTCATTAATATTGTTGATAAACGACTTAGAAATAATAGGTCTCATGGTAAACGCAGAAACCGTAATCAACGTATTAAACATTGTATAAATTATACACTTGCTGATCTGTTATCTATAATAAAGAATAATGGTAGACATCAAGTATTATGCAAACTGGGTCAGATACCTATAAGTAAATTATATGCTATTTTTCTGGAGTGTGATAAAATTTCTTTTTAGCCCGTTTTATGAATACACCCGTATTATTACAGCCTTTTGTCATCACAGGCTATTTCCTAGTATTGATAAACCTGAAACTCATAAACGACATTTTCTTAAATTAAAATATATAAATAGAGGTATTGATTTTATTAATTTGTCTAGCATATTCAATGACTCTTCCGTATATAGCTTAATACCTCCATATTTTGATAATATAGAACAACCCATTATTTCGTATTCTTATAAAAACCGAGCAGAAATTTGATTTTAATTATACGTCAATTACATGTACATCAGACGTCAATATAGAAAATAATGTTCCTTCCACTTGAGACTGCGAAACATCTAGTTTTAGATATGTTCCCTATGGTCATGTTATTACAGGAGACCTCAACATCTTCGAAGAACGTGAGGTCATAAGTTTTCTAAAGAAAGGACCGAAATACCGTCCTCCATCTATAATAGATTGGAAACAGTGTCGTCAGGTCATTAAAGACGCTCTGTCTGCCTACTGTAAAATTGGTGCAAACGTGAAAAATCGGATAAAAAATCTTTAGACAGTTATTTGAATAAAATTATGAATACTGTTAATATTCGAATATCTCATTTAGAAAACAATTCTGAAATTAATAATAGGATCCATGATATTCCAATTTCTAGAATAAAAAATAAACTCAAGGTACTCGCAGAGCGGTTTGTGTTCGTACCGGCAGACAAGGCAGCCAATAATGTAGTGGTGGTGTGACGCATATACTACACGGAAGTTCTTCAAGACGAAATTATCAATTCCTCTACATTCAGGTCCGTTCGCACCACAGAGAGTCAAATCGTTAACAGGCATACCACTGCCACTACCCAACTTAAAGCATCTTCCGAACATTTGAAAGTCCCTACCATGTACTGGTTACCGAAATTACACAAAAACCATTTAAATTCCGTTTCATCTCCGCATCGAGTAAGTGTTCTACTACTAATCTATCAGTTCTTCTAACTACCTCCTTACTACTATCAAAGAACTTGATATTAATTTTGTAATAAAGCTTTTGAAAATAATGGTATTAATTATTTTGGAGTGTTAAAAATTCTTTAGAGGTTTTAGATAAAATACATGCTTTTGATGGTCCTTATAATTCTGTTGACAGTTATGATTTTCTACTCTGTACACTACACTTCCACACAATCTCATAAAGAAAAAGTTTTGTATTTGATCAAATGGTCTTTCGAAAATCTCATTGTAATTTTATTTGCTGTAACTCGTTTAAAGCTTTTTCTGTAACGAAAAGGAAAGTATGCTAGATACACTTACTGGAAATGTGAGGAACTGATTGAAGCTTTAAATTTTCTGCTAGATAACATTTATGTACGTTTCGGCGATAAAGTGTATCGTCAGGTAGTAGGTATTCCTATGGGCACTAACTGTGCCCTTTAATAGCAGATTTATTTCTATATTGCTATGAATCTCAGTTTATGACCAAACTCAGTAAAGACCCATCATTGTTATATTTAGTTGATACATTCAACAATACCTACCGTTATCTGGATGATATTTTGTCGTTAAATAATCCAGAGTTCTCTAAATATACTTCCGAAATTTACCCAAAAGAACTTACTTTAACTAAATCTAACTTAAACAGCAACAGTTGCCCTTTTCTAGATTTAGACATTTCAATTTCTAACGGAAACTACATATTAAAATTTACGACAAAAGAGACGATTTTTCATTTCCTATTGTTAATTTTCCATTTTAGACGGCGATGTGCCTTTGGCTCCATCATACGGTGTTTATATATCCCAACTCGTTCGGTATGCCCGTGTGTGTTCTGATGTCATAGATTTTAACGAACGTAATCAATGCATCACTGGGAAATTATTGTGTCAGGGATTTCGATACCATAAATTACTTAAAACTTTTACTAAATTCTTTCATAGATACAAAGATTTGATTAGTAAATTTGACTGTACCTGTAGAAAACTTATTAAAATGGTATTTCACATCCTAAATTTTACGGTAATATTGTACTTAAAGCGAGGAAATCACTATGTGATCCGTGTAAACTCATCGAACCTTTAAACAAACTTGTAAGTAAGGGTTATCGTACCAATATAATTGTAATTAGATCTCTGAATATAGTTTACATTGGCACTAATATCGATTTTGTCATTAGCAAATTAAAACATAACTAAATTGTATCTTCTTTTGAGGCGGGATGTTTAGAGACACACACACGTTAATTTTATCTCTGAAGAAGTAGCTCCTCACTATCCTACTACCTGTCGATACATTTATTTTGGCATTGCACAAGTCATGTCTTCTCTGACTGTTCATGACGTTAAAATACTTAATCCTGGGATGTGTTTTAGTTGATTTTAGTCTCTGATGCATGATTTTTTATTATTAATTGTTTTTGGCTTTTAACTAGCTGTCAGTAACTGCGAGTACTCTCAAATCATACTTTCTTGTTAATTCGACCTGTTGATACTATTTGTAATACTTTTTTTTTTTTGTTATTTTATATTAATATGGATCTTGTCTGTATACCAGCTTTGATTATTTGGAATATCTACTAATTTTCACTTCTTCATACTACATTTGTATGAACATCAAGATTATTCTCCTTAAATCTGTACAGGGAAGTTTTATTGTTGATATTCACCCCTTATGTATCTAGTGTTAAATTAGGTATTTATATGACAGACCTTTCTTGGTATTCCTAATTATTGGAAGATTTTATATAGACAGAAGTAGTATACCTAAAACGACAAAGTTATTTTTCATTTACCTGTATATATTATGAAAACCGGTTTTTAAAAGTGATTATTTTCTAAGGGTTAAATATTTCGCGGTGGTGTCTTGCCATGGCTTTGTTTGGACTTGTTTGTTTGCTTTTAGCCTTGAATGTTTGTCCCTAATTTTTGTTAACTATGTATTTACTATCAGGTATCACAGATCGAATTTATTCGTTCATAGTGTGTTAATTTACGTTTTTGATTGAGTTAAGCCTTCCAATTGATATTTTATCGTGTGTTTTCTATGTTGTGATGTTATACTATTGTTTCAGAAAAGGGAGAAGGTTTGGTACCATAAAAACGTTTAATCCCGCTGCAAATGTTTGCACCTGTCCTAAGTCAGGAATCTGATGTACAGTAGTTGTCGTTTGTTTATGTAATTTATACGTGTTTCGTTTCTCGTTTCTCGTTTTTTTTATAGACTAGACCGTTGGTTTTCCCGTTTGAATGGTTTTACACTAGTAATTTTGGGGCCCTTTATAGCTTGTTGTTCGGTGTGAGCCAAGGCTCCGTGTTGAAGGCCGTACATTGACCTATAATGGTTTACTTTTATAAATTGTTATTTGGATGGAGAGTTGTCTCATTGGCACTCACACCACATCTTCCTATATCTAAAAATGATACAATGTAATCATTGCCATTTATAAAAGAGGGACGAAAGATACCAGAGGGACAGTCAAACTCATAGATCGAAAACAAACTGACAACGCCATGGCCAAAAATAAAAGACAAACAGACAAAATAATAGTAGAGATGACACAACATAGAAAACTAAAGACTAGGCAACACGAGCCCCACCAAAAACTGGGGTGATCTCAGGTGCTCCGGAAGGGTCAGCAGATCCTGCTCCACATGTGGCACCCGGCGTGTTGCTTATGTTATTACAAATCCGGTAAATAGTCTAATTCGGTACGTCACATTCGTGAAAAGGAAGGGTATTGTAATTACGACATAAGGAACATATCCGATATCATCTGTGAAACGGTTATTCCATAACGGTCAACCAACTCGTGATGGCGTCCGTAAAATTTACGAAGGATGATTTCAACTTCACCAATTGGAACTCTTGGTTTAATAGCTTCCTTGTGAGCAGCAATCCTCTATCAAGGAAATCATGATAGGAAATACAAGCCCGGTAATATCGTATCCATTGGGAGATATATACTCCGTATGCAGGCGCTGCTGGAATGTTGCTACATATAAATGGAAAGTTCACAATTGGGAAGCTGAAATCATCTCTTTTAGTTATAAGTACATTATGTAATAATTCATTACTATTTTCATTATTGCCGAATCCGGTTATTTCTGCATGTGTAGAATTAGTAAACACTAATTGACTTGTCCAACCAGTGCTACTAGTAAAGCAACTGATCAAATCTAGAGGAATTAAACGGAAGCCGGTGAGTATCAGTGTGTAGTTTTATTTTAAGTCGTAATATCGACATAGGAACTCGTTATAGATATAACAACATAGCTAACTCGTTACAACAACTTAGCTAACTCGTTATAACGACTTAGCTAAATCGTTGTAACGACTTAGCTAAGTCGAGCATTTGATATTCGGGGGTATTTTGATAATGAATGCCCTGGCTTTATAACAAGAACTGAAAATAAATATATATAACCTTGCCCATTCAATTTTAACCAGCAATAACATCTAACTGGTGCATAAATGTATACAATTAGTAGAGTGACCAAGTTCCATAATACCGACAATATGGACCTATCCCATTTTGCCACTTTTATCTATAATTGTGATAAAATGACACTTTATTTTCCCGCCATAAATGTTTGTCATCTTTCTTGGCAATTGGATATGTTGGAGTGATTATATTCTTGTTCGTGACACTAGTAATTATCAAGTTCTACTTTACAAATGCTATTGCTTACTGTAAGAAACAAAAATATAAACCATACAGAACTTTAGATTAGATTTTCTTTTCAAAATGTGATTATTCTAAGGAGGCCGCAAAGTCTAAGCAAAGATATAATAGCTATGAGATATGATAGCTATGGCTATTATATCTATGGCCTAAATAAAAGACGAACCTGGACACCAGCTGCAATCCTTGAATCTAGAAAGGAATCGAATCATCCAACTGTTGTATTTGCATTTATTATATCACTGCCACGACGACCTTAATGGTCTTGTGGAAACGTGAGCTCTGCAGGGCGATATATTTTGATTATATCCCTGGACATCGAGATTACATTTGAGATTACAATTAGCTGCTTCACAGCCAAGCATGTGGTATAAAGAAGAACAGAAAAGGTTATTTATAGAGAAGTCATAATAATGAGTCTTGGGTGTTGACATTTTGCCTATCACGCTAAAATCTGGCACAGCTTGTATATAAAAGAGGCGGAAGATACCAGAAGGAAAGTCTAACTCATAAGTCGAAAATGAATAGATAATGTCATGGAAAAAACGAAAAACGACCAAAAAGACAAACAAACAGTCTACAGAGCACAATATAGAAAACTTAAAACTGAGCAAGACGAACCCCACCAAAAACTGTAGGTGATCCCAAGTGCTCTGGAAGGGCTGTAACATAATATATGGACTAGGTTTACTATACACACAGAAAGGTAAGCAGATCCTGCTCCACATGTGACACCCGTCGAGTTGTTCATGTAAGTACAAACCCGGTGATAAGTCTTAATTTGGTAGGTCTATTATTGAGAAAAACGTGTATAATCATACCACATTTAATAGTAAATTTTGTCGCTGGGTGGATGGATGGATGGATGCCTGTTTAACTTTCAGTGGTAAATTAAATGCATATTTAGGAAGAGAACATGATAATGTGCTATATGTTAGTATAAACATTGCATTGTACTAGACCGACACGCTGAACCGGATTTTTAACGTGCTGGTCCAGAAGATAATAGTCAGCACAAGCCCGGACACATTAGTCTGACTCGAGTCGACAAGGCTTTGCTCCTACTCATAAAAGCCGAGTGCTTAGCAGAGAAGCAGTAAATACCATTTTTCAAGTCCTTGTTTTGAATCGGTCGGGTTGGAACCCCGAACTCTCGTACTCGAGGCGAACTCGCTACCACGACACCACCAGTGCGGTTTGTGTCGCTGGACATCATGCGTTTACTCTTCCATCAATAAGTTATTTGTCTTATGATAATGATTAACAGATTGAACAACTGTTGTGTGAATCAAGATGTTTGTCTTCAAACACCTTTTATCAGTGAGTAGAACTATTCTTTCAAAGTACTTGTTGTACTGAAATGAAAATCATACTTCTATATGCTAATATCAGCTGCCGATCATGCAAACAGAAACGCAATGAACAGTGCAGTAAAACGAAGATTTGTATAATGTATCATTGTCATCATTCCCTGTATTTTTTTTTAGTAGTACATGTACTCACATTTAATCACTAGATTGAGTATAATTTGAGTAAAATAATACATTAAAGGTATTATTCAACACTTGTACAAATATCCATCAAAATGGAATACATACCCATTACTTTGCTTTTGAAAATAGTAAACAATGGAATCTACGAGTTTATTTTTCTATATTTTGCATAAAAGGACATAGTTTGGTTATTGATTTGTAATGTCCTTTCTTTTTCTTTAGTTAAATTTCAAAATTTCCTTGAAATTGTAAATAGAGAAATTTTGGGTCAGATCGGCTTCATAGTTTTGTTATTTGTTACAAAAATTATGACAAAATGATATCGGAAAATCGAATAATGTTGTACACATATTGTGAATTTAAGAAAGATTTGAGGACTAAGTCTTGTTTTAGAATTTCCCAGAAAATGGTTATGTCTCTTTGTAGAAAGAATTTTAATATAACATTCTCACACAAATTGTCAACAAGTTTTAATATTTATTAGTTATCAAATATAAAATGAAGACATTGTATCGATCTTACATCGTCCTGAACATGCATCAAATATTTGCGACTGGACATTAAGTAGCTAACAATCAATCAATCTTTTATACCTGTTTTTTTTTTTTTTTAAATTTCGTCAAAGGATGTCTCTAAATTAAAATGTTTTATTTTTTGTTCGAAACCCAATATATAGCTTACTTTTCACCGACTATTGGTTTTGTTTATTGATGTCCTTATACAGTTTTGGTATAAATACAATCAAGTTTGCCAAGATTTGTCAAAATTTTGTTTTGGAACATCTTTAGGATAATACAAGTAAATAACTGGGTAAAACACAAGAAAATGATGTAAAAACCTTAAAGTACATTTCAATCTATGATACTGTAAAAGAAAAGTTTGAAGGATTTTCCGAAAATAGCCCTGGTGTGAAATTCATTTGAAGGGAAATTGGACAAAATAGACGACCAATGGCCGTTGATGCAAACGGAAATTTAGATAAAGTTCAACATGCAATGGGAATGACACTCAAATTTAAGCTTGAACAATATGAATTCTAGTCCTACAACAGAGAGTGTACACACATACGGCAATTAAACATTCCTCAAAGACAATAAATTTTTGAGGCTTAACATTTTAACATTGTGAAAACCTATTTTAAAACAATGGTGTGTCAGTAGGGTATTTAAAATATTTAAGAAGCTTATTTTAAGTAAACCGTTAAAACTATGTTATTAGCAATTCAAAACAAGGTACTTATCGGTAATCAATTCACGTTTTGTCTTTGGTTTCAGGAATATGGTGTTTAAACTATGAAATATTTCATGTGATGAACATTTTAACTTTAAAAAATGCAAATCCAATTTAAACAGTTAAAAAGTATTGCTGTTTAATAAAGAGTCACAAATGCCTTGGTAGTGCTTTTTGAAATAGTTTCTTCCGAAACTGATTGAGGCCTAAATAGTTGATATACATTCCGATTTTCTTACTTTTCATCCAGGATGGAAATTTCTGGAGCTTTTGAACCCTTCTGGATCACCTGCGTTTATCCCTTTTCGTAATTTATCATCTCAAGTTATATATATATGTAGTGTTTTGTTGACTGATTTTTGTCCTTTTCCATGTTATCTTCGACCTTAGATTTTGTATAGCCATCTTGGAATATTCTTAGCATTTTGCGACAAAATGGTGCAAATATTGGTTTTTAGTAGCAATATTTTGTGTTGATTGTTTGACATAAATACTTGGGCATACACGCGCTGCGGAGGTTCACTATAAATAAGACATAGCTGAGGGGGTGATAGAGCAGATTGTTTCCCCGAAGCCAAGGTTGACAATGTCTTTTCGAGAGGTAACAATCTGCTCTATCACCCTCTCAGATATGTGTTATTTAATTTATTATACTGAATGTTCTGTTATTACTGTCTATTAAATTTCAAATTCAAAGTAATTTACTATGACGTCTTGTATATACCAACCATCCGTATTTAATAAAGCGCACACTTGATCAAGCGTCTCCGTGAAGGGTAATAGAGTATTTGCTATGGGATAGAGTAAGTTATCTCCCTCGTCTTAACCTATCAAAATCTGGCATTTTGACATGAAGTATAATAATGGTAAATGCCAGCTAAGAAACAACGTTCTGTAACATTTGAGGCAAAACGTCGTCTCATTTGTTTAAGTAGATATAGGAAGATATGGTGTGAGTGCCAATGAGACAACTCTCCATCCAAATAACAATTTATAAAAGTAAACCATTATAGGTCAATGTACGGCCTTCAACACGGAGCCTTGGCTCACACCGAACAACAAGCTATAAAGGGCCCCTAAATTACTAGTGTAAAACCATTCAAACGGGAAAACCAACGGTCTAGTCTATATAAAAAACGAGAAACGAAAACACGTATAAATTACATAAACAAACGACAACTACTGTACATCAGATAAGGAATGTTTATGTGAAGTAAAGGGGACAGGGATGGCAATGATGATGGATGGCTGTTTAACGTCCAGCGGCAAATTAAATGTATATTCAGGACGATAACATGTTAATGCGATATGAATATTTCCCCTGCTTTGTACTTAGTCTAGACCTACGCGCTGAGCCATAGTTTAAACGTGCTAATTCACAAGGTAATAGTAACAGTCAGTAGGAAGACATGTCACCCTATCCTGACACATAATTCTGACTCTGAGCTTTGCTCTTACACCTTTGTACCATGTGATTAGCGTAGACGCGTAGAAGCAGCAAATACCGACGACCATCCGCACTCGACGCGAACACGAGACCACCGATCAAGGCGGTAAAGGGAACAGGGAAAACATGACTGGGGAATACTTGACCAATATATATGTTAAAGAACAGGTATACTAGTCTGAAGTATTGAAGGCAAAATATGTATACATTGATCATGGAACTACATTTTAAAAGAAACCTTTGAGAATTACAAAACATTGACTGTATGGTAACAACTATTTAAGGGGAGATATGCTACCAGGCAAAATTAATGTCCCTATTCGACATTCCGTCTTATCCAATGACAGTCTGTCCTAAATCCCAGTTGGCCAACTTTCAGTACCATTTTATTTGTTTTATTGTTTGATTTGTTAATGTCCAGACCTAGAATGAAATATTTGCCACTGGACATAAAACAAAAAGCCACAAACAATCATTTTTTTTAAGTTGTTTACGATAAATTGTACCACGACACGACAACAATCCCCAACCAACACCAGCTTCTTACATTGTATGTAATGGTTCATAAAAATTACCATGAATAATCAGCACGCTGAAGAGTTGTATTGCTTTGAAAAATACTTTTGAAAATAAATCCTTAACCGCAGTAAAACCTCTGACGTTATGAATCAATTTTAACAGCGATTTTTCACTCCTTGTTTTATTTTTTACATGATACGAAATCTGCAGTTTTACAATGTAACACAGTTATTGATACCTTGTATGAACTAGTATGAAATGAACTATACAACTGCTACATATATATGCTTGGGGGAAACATTGCACTCACGGAAATGATGATACTTCTGTTTATAAATACAATGAATGATTTATTTCGTTCGATAAAATCACAGGCAAACACAATTGTTTGAATAATTGAAATTAATTGTTATTGCAAATATTTATAAGCACCGACGCTAAACATTAAAGTCTCAGCGAAAGCTTCGGAATTCTTTCGGGCCGTTTGGAGTCATACATAATTTGCGTTGGTCTTCTTGTTTGACGTAGTCACCAATATGTTCACTTTGTGGTCTTTTCTGTCTGGTACGAGAAGAAAGTGTACTTCGCCTCAGCCTCGTAATGATGTGCGATAGTTCACGTTTACTAACAAGCTTCCACATATTCTGGTATGGTTTGCTTAGTTCCGGGAAGTGATGGTCCATATAAGGTTGTTTGAAATATGATGACATAGTTCCATAATGGTGTGAAATATATGGACTTTGAGCAGGACTTTCGTAGAAAGATAAGTGATCATGATCCGGTGAAACAGAATTCAAACTTTCATCAGACCAAACTCTGTTAAAATTAAGAAAAATATATTAATAACAGTAACATGATATAATGTATATAATAAGCCATGAAGTTTTTTATAATGCATATATAATCCCAATTATTCTTTTTCCAAAGTTTGCGTGCTAGGTGCTAGGTTTTTTGTTGGTTTTTTTTGTGTGTGTGTTTTTTTTTTTTTTTTTTTTATGGGGAGGGGCTGTCAGGTTTGTATAGATGCATTATTATTATTTTGTATTATATATTTATATATTTAATTGTTTAGGTTGTGTTTTGTTTCTTTTCGTCTTTTACTCTTTGTGTTAATAATTTTGAATCCTGCACTGTTATATGAATCCATTTTAAGTGTGATAAGGTTAAAGATCGACAATTATTTTTGTTTTGATCACTTTAAAATATTGTCTTGTCTTCAACTGCCAACAGCCCTCTTGTCTTGTGATGATTATTCTAGCTAAATGATAACTCGAATAATTTAAGCCCTCACCGTCTCCGATTCTCTCTGCCTTTCGAGGTTTAGTGAGCGTAAAATAACGACTATATTATTCGGGTTAGACAAATGACTGATTGTATGAACAGCAAACCGGACCAGTATGCACGATACAAATTGTCTTTTCAAACTTACATGATGAAAAAGACAATGACACACATTACGACATTAAATCTAAACTGTGAATTCATAAATCAATCGAAAATAGATAAAATAAAATAACAGACTTACATCTCTAAAAGTTCAGAGGACGTCATATTTATCGTCAACTTTTCGTAAAATCCAAATGTATTTACTTGCGTTATGATATATGAACTACACTTGAGAACAATGTTCCGTAAAACTAATCATAAATCGTCTAAAATTTCGTTTGAAATACATTTTCAAATAATAGACATTCGATATCAACTTCAATTGTATTCACGACTGTTAAAGTTACTTCAATGCCTAAATGGTTTTTAGTACAACAATGACTTAACCGGATAGGTTCTTTTATGAGAATTAACCTTTCCTTTCAGCAAGGCTAAATTATTTACAGTCTTTCTATTACTTAACTTATTAATCTGATCAAATTCAGTATAAATATGAAATTTATATCCCGTGTATTTAATATTTCATTAAACATGTTTTGAAAGGTAATACGATGTTTATATATGTACTATAGTATTAATGTTGATATATATAGTTACTGTGTCTTCTACTGTATCGCCTACGAAAATTTGAAATTACAAGATTGTGAAATTAAACTTAAGCAATAATTATAATAATATACTTAATATAACATTAAAAGAAAATTACATTAATTTGATCAGAAATGTTATTTTCTAGTGAAATCAATAAGTATAGTTCTATTTTTAAATATATTTCCATGTTTTATGTGCCTTGGATGAGTGTGGCCATCCATCGAGTTAGAGTTCAAATTAAAGTTCGGGTTACTGTTCGAGTTACACTTTGAGTTAGTCTTCGATTTCGAGTTAGAATTCAAGCGATTATTAGAATTAAAGTTCTAGTTAGCATTGAGTTGCGAGTTGAACTTCGAGTTTGAGTCACATTTAAAGGTAGAGTTCGAGTTACAATTCGACTTCAACTTTGAATTTGAGTCACCTTTTGAGGTAGAGTTCGAGTTAGACTCGAATTTAAGTCTCATTTAGATTAAGATTTCGAGTTGAAATTCGAGTTATCTAATATGAGTTCGTGTTTAAATTTTCTATCGCGGATCAAGGGCTTTTGCTCGGGCTTCCGAAAAGAGGGCTAAGGGGTTTCGTACAAAAGATAAACATTGTTATACTTATAGTATACAAAACACAACATAGAAATTGAAATAAAGTTAGATGTGGTGTGATTGCCAATGAGACAACTATCCACCAGAGTTTAAATGCAGTGGATGTAAGCAATCATAGGCAACCGTACAGCCTTTAACACACCGTATAGTCGGCTACAAAAGGCCACCACGTGAAAATGTGAAACGATTCAAACGAGAAAACTAACGGTCTAATTTATAACTAAACAATCTACGAAAAACAAATATGACACACATGAAACAACGACAACCATTGAACTACAGGTTCCTGACTTGGGGCAGGCACATAAAGAAAGTGCACGTGGCGTAGTTTAACATGTATGTGAGCGCTAAACCCTAACCTAACCTCGGACGGTAGTTTAACAGCACAACATAAGAAAAAAATGTAAAAAACAGTTTCAATTGGCTTAAATCAATAGATCGGTATGACTGGGTAATATAAATTCATCGGGGGTGATCTCGGATGCTCCGGCAGGGTAAGCAGATTCTGCTCAACGTGTGGCACCCGTCGTGTTATTCGTGAAAGTACAAACCCAGTTATTTGATTTTATTTGGTAGTTCACATTCGAGAAAAAGATGACAGGATTGTGGTTACGACAACTGGAACATATCCGTCGTCACCTGTGAAACAAATATTCCAAAAAGTTTGTTTTTTCAATTAGTGCGAGGTATATCAGAGAATGCAATTTATAAAAATAAAAGATTGATATTCGTATATGTTCAAATGATCATACACGCTAAAAAAAATCGGAGAATTCTTATTTTAAAGAACTGATGCTTTGTCGCTTAGTCCCCCATTTCCTGTAATTTTAGTGTGAGTTGATTTAAAGTGTCTCATTTGTTGACAATAAAGTACAAGTCTTTTGATTTGTGTCGAGCCTGCGACATTAATGTAGCGGCAGTGAGACACAACAAACCTATATTCCATCGTCGGTAGTGGCGTCGGCGTCTTCATTATTTAGATCGTTTTGTTTCTCGTTTGAATTGTTTTTACATTTTTCATTTCGGGACCTTTTATAGCTTGCTATGTGGTATGGGTTTTGCTCATTGTTAAAGACCATACAGTCACATATAGTTGTTAACTTCTACGTCATTTGGTATGTGGTTGAGAGTTGTCTCATTGGCAATCATACCACATTTTCTTATTTTTATATAAGGTTTTTTTGCATTAAATATTACCGAATTAAACTGTTTTGACATGATAAATTTGTAAACCTCCATGAATTGTTATAAAACTTGTATAGGAGTTATTCTTTAAGATCAAGATAAAGCATTTACAGAAAAAAAAACATTTTTTTTAAATTTTGTTTTTACCGATAAATGTACAGTCAACATTACGCTTTTACACTGACAGCAACAATATCAGGCGAGACACAGGGTTGCGTGGAATCTTTTACGAATTTATTATAATACTGCTTCTATTTGAGAACTAAGGAAAAAAACAGCAGGACCAAGTGGTTTGGGGATATCCCCCTTATGTCCGAAATACTGTTAATTTTTTAGTACTTTTTTCTTATTTTTGTCTGCTGTTCCCCTTTTTCATACAAAATAACTCTGAACAACAACTCGAACTTTAATTTGAACTTTAACTCAGTGGATAGCGATACTCATCCAAAGCACATATGGAAATCGGTTTAAAATAGAACATATTTTTTTCCGAAATGGTCACGTGGTTTTACCTCATCAAGTAATGTGATAACCACATCAAAGAATGACAGGACCACATCAAATACTGAAATAAACACATCATGTAGTGTAAAATCGTCAAATTTTGAAACATCACTACGTAATGTTAAAGCCATATAAAGAATTGGCAAATCATCATTACGAAATAACAAAACCACATCATGTAATGAAACAACTACATTACGTTAAATCACATACACATCAAGCAATGTTAAAACCACATTGCCTAATGACACAACCACATTAAATAATGGTGAAACCACATCGAGTAATGACAAAACCATATTAAGTAATGACAAAACTATATCAAGTCAATACCAAACCATATCGTGTAATATCGAAATATCATTACGTAATGTCAAAACCATATTATGTAAAGACAAAATATCATCAAGTAATAATAAAACAACATAACGTAATATTAGAGTTCCACATAAGACAGCTGTGGCGTTCCATACATGTACATGTACAATAACATATTATTCACTTACGGGTATAATTTTTTTTTTAATAAAATTTGAAATTATATTACCTACTTCTTCCATCGGACATGTTTTATTTTTGAAAAGCACAAGTTGTATAAATTGTATACTATATTCTTATAACACTTGCACTAACAGAGAGTACATTGTTTATGGGATCCCGGACTACATATGTTCGACAAAAATTTAACCCATACCTTTCCGTAGATATATCGAAATAAGTATTAATGACACACTTATGTTTGATGAAAGACATAAATATATTTGGAAAATATCATATAATAAATTTAAGAAACTTGTAATCCTAGGCCTATTTTGAAGTATTTAAAACACTTGTCGTCTTTGAAGTCACTCCCCATACACGATAAGTGCGATAAAAATGTTAACATTAAACAATAAGAAGGTTGTGAAAATTTAAATAAATATTTACGTGTACATGCCAAATGTTTGTTATGTCAAGTGTAAATTAAAGAAACTCCAAATCCCACTTATATCTTTTTCATATTATGATTGATTGTTCCTTGCTTAACGCTCAGTGACACAAATTTAATGCTTATACAGGACGAAAACAAATTGTCAATTAATCCAATATGTAGGCTGATTTTCTGACTGCAACCGGAAAATGTGATCATGTTGAAAGGGAGGAAATGTGCTTTCAAACGGGCACCTAATTACCCCTCAAAGAATTGCTACAAACGCGGTTTTTATAACGTGCAGAAAGCGTGGCACTCTACATGCATTTGTATGCGTACACATCCTGCAAAACCAAACAGCCTACCCTAATACAGGGATTTGTACACCTCAATCGGAAAGCTGGGACCACCGGGATACCCTCGGGGTTGGTTAACTCCTAAGTGTTATGCTGTATTGTATTTACATCTGTAGTCTTTTTCGTTTCTATGTACAGAGGTATGGCCATATTCCCTTTTGATTCATCATTAATATTCAAGTTCTTCTCCACTTAAAGGTTGCATTTCTGTAAATATTGACAATGCAATTTCCCATAGGAACTCCTTTTACGGCTAAAACTGTACCACTTTTACTATGAAGTTTTGAAAAAAATCCTATCCTAGAATGGAAAGTTCATATGCACTACAATTTTTTTCAAGGCTCAAAATATAGGGCTGTGCGGCATATTTTCAACGTTTATATGCCCCGAACTTCTAAGAGTTTAAACTAACACTAAATTTCTTAACTATCCCTATCTCGACTGTAGGATTACCACAGATTATAATATAAACAATATGCATATGTATACTTACTGGTAACATTCCCAAGTTATGTCCCTATGAGATGAAACATAGAGATCATAACTGGGAACCAGTATGTAGACAAAATTAATTATCTATGAATATTCTATATCTCCCCAAAAGAGGCGTGGTTTGAGAAACAGCTGTATTTACAAAGTGCAACCTATAATCATGCAAAAGGGGGTTCGTGGGTAGCTATAGTGAGCCAACATTTTAATAATTATTGATATTTTTTTAGAATGCAAAGATATATGTATATCTACAGATTATATAAATATTTTCAGTTTCAAATACATGTACATTGCGGAAAAGAACAAATATTATACAATTATAGCCTTTGTATCAGGTCGATACGAGGTTATATCAAACAAGAGAAACATATTGACTGAGGACGAAGTCCGAGGTCACTATGCTTCTCTAGGTCGATATATTATCGTATTGACCTCACCCAAAGGCTACAATTGTAATATTATTAATCAAAAACTATTGCATGTGAACAATGTCATATTGGGGGATTTCTAGAATGTATTTTTAGTAACAAGCTGTATGCCTTGTGCAATATGCTGTTTTTGACCTACGAAAAGCTAAACACATTATTATTGGCTTGCAAATTGAGTAAATACAAATGTACATGTGATTAAGTTTTAACGAACTCAAATCCTTAAAAATATTCGATTAATAATATGATTTTGTATAGAGTTGCTTAACCACAGATTCTTAAGTTGAAGCCATAATGATTCTTCTTTTCGTAATTTGAACGAAAGACAAATTGATTGAGTCATGTAGGTACTTCTTATAGCTAACTTTACTTTAGGGTTGCTTATGCGGCATTTGGACTTTGATGGATAGTTGTCTCATTTGCAATCATACCACATCACCTTATTTCGTACTGAATTGTTATCCGCAACACTGATGACTATGCGTGTGAAAAAAAAATCTTCAATAGTTTTATAAACTTATTAAATACATATTGAGTCTTGAGCTTTATTGATGTAGACTATCTGATAATACTAGACTAGAATGTCTTTTATTTGAACCAAAAAATCATATTGAGAAAGTTTTCCTTGTACAATGAATTAATGTTGTAAAATTTCAAACTATCGACACACAGGGAGTGTCTGAACGGCAGATGTTTGAATAGTTTGTACACTACAACCCAGCATTACCAAGCTGCAGACTAAATATAAAAAAAATCATTCCTTTTGATAGAAACAAAGAAAACTTTCTACCAGCGTTCTTACCTACGGACGGAATGACGGACGAAGTCCTGCTTTTGCCGTTGGCGGCGCAGGTAAAATACTGAAGGAGGATACATATCTGTAAGTTACAATCATATACAGGTACAATGTACATTCTCTGTATATCAATAATCAAAAGAATAGAACTGGCTAGTCGAAAATTTATTTTCTGAAGCAAACGATATCAAATTATAAATGTACACATGCACAAAGTTACATTTAAAATTTACAATCCGTTACACATAAATAGGAGACACTCAAACGCAAATATAATGTGTTTCAAGAGTATTACATAATATGTTTGGTTTGGTTTTTAAAAATACGCCTCTATTATCAATGTGCTACACTCTTTTCGAGCAAGCAACACATACAGCGTTAATATAAAATAAATACAGAAATGAAAACAAATGTGGTCAGCTGACAAAAATGTTTTTGGAAAACTTACAATGTCTAAAAACATTTGAACTTAAGATAAAATAAACTTAACCTGACGAAAAGATGATTTTATATCATTTTTAGTGCGCTAAAAGTTTTAAAATACAGTAAAAGTAGGGATGAAGATGAATTTTATTTTACCATGACATGAACGAAACTAAAGAATTACAGAAAAGAATTGTTCCTAAACATTATTTCTAGTCTGTAGTATCCTCTTTTTCTGATATATCTGTGTGTTAGGAAATTAGTTCTATCTGGGACTAATGGATAATGTCAACGCATTAGTCCCAGGTTCTATACTAAGAGATAATGTCAACGCATTAGTCCCAGGTTCTATACTAAGAGATAATGTCTGTCACTAAGATACATTTTGAGTGTAAACAGCGAAGATGTCTTTAAAACAAGACACTGTATATTATTAATTATTTACCTATCATGAACATAGTTAATTGCGTATTTTGAACATTGTTACATAGGTATATATTAAAGAATAAATCAAGTGTTATTTCAAAATACATAACATGGGAGATAACTCTATCAGCCTCAGTCGATATATAATCGTTTACAGCAGTGTTTCTGAATTTAATAATTATGTATTTGCTTTATACATGTATTTATGTTAATATGATTGAAGAAAGACAAATGTTTGCTCTTTATTTCAACCAAATAACTTACTGACTTACAAAGTACGTACTGAAAGCTGATCAGTCATGTTTTGTTTTCTTAATCTTCATGAAAGGTTAATGAATTAATTACAATGACTTTCTGTTTATTAACATTTATATACATAGGTCAAATCGAGTCGAGCTGTCATTTTCGAAGTCACTTTTTATTTTTAGTGCTTGTTATAATATATAAAAATCTTATAGTTTCCTTTTAAATAGTATTTGATGTCGTCGGTCGTTTTGTCATTCCACTGCGTGTATGAAGAATAGGCAAGTTAGGCGGAGCTGATTGAATTCGACGACGACCCATAACGCTGGCGGAAGTTGGTGCTGGATTTTTCGTTAACCTGACGACAATGCCATTTATTTCTTGTTTTGTTGCTAAACGCCAAGTTCCCGGATAATGCCTCTTTAGCTCTGGATATTGATGTTGCATGTAAGGTTTTTCTTTGAATTCCTCCATTCGTTGTCTACTTTGAGCTTCATATAACTTCCGTTCACGTGACCATAACACAGAACGTCTACAACTAGCAACTGTTGGTCTCCATACTGCCGATTCAACAGCTACAAAACTCATCTGACTTAAGGGTAGTCCATATACACTTTTTCTTATTTCATCTTCACTTACAACAGTCTACAATAAAAGAATTCATTTGTTTTGTGTAATTTTCATTTTTTTAATCAAAGTGTCCATGATAAATTCGGAAGTTCATCTTTTTAACAAAAGTAAATTTTAAAAGAAATCCAGTGCCCTTACCCTTGCTTATTTCGAAAAATCCTTGATCCGCATTGGGATAAGAATACAAGGTTTCACTAAACCCAAATATACCCAACCCATAATATCATAGTACTTTGTGTTCATAAATACGTTTTATACTTGTGCGAATGACCATTTAGTGATTCCGAAGTGCAGACACCACATATATAAAAATAAGGAGATGTGGTATTATTGCCAATGAGACAATAATCCACTAAATTTTAAATGAAGTAGATGTAAACAATTATCGGCAACCGTACGGCCTTCAGCAATGAGAAAACCCCATACCGTATAGTCGGCTATAAAAGGCCCCGACATGAAAAATATGTCACAATTCAATTGAGAAAACTAACGGCCTAATCTAATATAACAAAACAATTTACGAAAGACATATTTGACAGACATGAACCAAGACGGGGTTAAACATGTTTGTGAGCGCTCTTGAAACCCTTCTCCTAACTTGGGACAGTGGTGTTACAGCACAACATAAGAACAAACTATAAAAATTCAGTTGAAAAGGGCTCAACTCATCAGATCGATACATTTGTACAAAGCAGAAAACATCTAAACAAAAACACAGACCGGACGTGGCTGGGTATTTATACATCCCCAACAACAAAAAAAGACACAAAGTACAGATTTGAGAGTACTAACAGTAAGTAACAGCTAGTTCAAAGCCAATTACAACTAATAAAAAAACTCATGTATCTTATACTAAAATATCAATCAATACACATACCGCATATTAATAATAATTGATAAACTAATAAATTAACCTACCTAATAAAATTTTGACTTTAAAAACCTGTTTTTGTTTTTGGATTTTTTTTAAGTCAAAATCTTGAACCTTCAAGAAGTCAAAATTTCAAGATTTTAAACGTCAATTTTTTTTAAAATTTGAAATATTATAATTTCCAAATTAATTCGATTTTTTTAGATTTCCCTACTACTATATAGTAAATTTTTGTATGTTCTCAATACGCTTCAGCAATATTCTTTTTTTTTAAATGCATTGAAAGGAGAAGAGTGTTAGGAAAATGTTTAGGAATAGTTTTCTAATCTATGGTTGGGCAAAAAGTTGGGAATAGGATTTTTTTTTAATTTCCCCAGACCTCTAACTTATAGAATGATTGGCGCATATGTCGACTTCAGAGCTTAAAAATTTAACGACAATGACATTATATATTTAATTGCAGCCGGGAAAGTCGGCGGGTAATGGTGAAACAGTGAAAACTCGGAATTTAGAGAAAAAACTATGTTTAAAGTATATTCTGCTATATAATGTGGAACAATATTCAATTATATATTGGACATACATACAAATGTAACTCATAATCTTTGTAGGTATTTAGTATATACATCCCTTGCTTTCACGTGTTACGGTTTGAGCGTTCCCGATGAAGGTGTATTCAGAAGAGTGCTAAGAATGCACGGAATTTAAAAAGCGTTAATTTAGAATTGAATGCTTCTTTTTGTAAATTCATTGGGGTGTGAAAGCGTTGACCGAAGTACATTTTGTATGAAGCGCGGAAGCGCTTCATTCTAAATATGTACGCACGGTCAACGCTTTTACAACCCTATGAAATTACTAAAAGAAGCATTCAATACTTATAATTACATGTTTTCGCTATGATCATGAAAACACGATTACTATCAAGTTTTTCTTTTATTTACCTGTGCACTTTATTGTGGAAACGTGTGTCATCATGTATGTTACAATTCGTGCAATTCATTTTGAAATGAAGAATGACGCGAGATTATTGTTAGCCAATCAAAATAACGTATAATAATGAAACATACATCTAATGTAATTATTTTCATTTGCAAGCCACGATATAGCCAAGAGTGTTGAAAGTGGCGTTAAACATCAACAATCAATCATTTGCAATAGGTGCTTACCTCGTTGACCTCTGTTTCATCTAGCAATGGTATTGGGAAGTGGTATTTTATCGACTGCCGTCTGGAATAGGGATCTGCCTCTGACTGTTTATAGTCAAAGCTGTGTTTTCGTGTCTTTCTGCCTCCTGGTAGTGTATCAAACGATATTGAAGGGTTTCTCTGTAGTACGGCGGCAGCCATTTCTGGTCATAGCAATCAACTGTAATATAAATTTACTACTAACTCAGTGGATACATGAACGAATAAATTAACGAAAAGATATATGAAAGAATAAATGAATTGTGTAACTATGAAGAAATAAATTACGAGCTTTGTACTATTTGTAACTTTCTTCGTTAAAAGAAAAGATTTTTTTGCATTACATTTAGCAACTGGAAGTAAGTAGAATGAGAAAAACAAAAACGAATTGACTGATAAAATTTTTAAATGAATGAATACATAATGTTTAAAATAAGATAAGTATGTACATTTTACTTGTGACTCTTAATATTTTTTCACTTATTAGGCGTTTGGTTGACGGACGCAAGTACAAAAGTGCTTTCCGAAACTACATAACTAGTTTTATGTAAGTTATCTATATACCCCATCAGATTATTTTTTATCATATCTGATCAACGTTTCATCACCGACCTGGTCATCTTAATGACATCAGAGATTTGATAGACAAAATTGTATTTTTATTCAATTTTGGCAATATATTTAACATGTTTTTCATAGTTCACGTTTTCTGATTGCGTTCCAGAGTAATAAATTAAATTGTATTCGCATATACAGTGTGCTTCGGTATTTCATTAGGTTAAACTATATAGAAAATGTTAAATGGTCTGTAATTCTATAGGTTTTGGATGAGCGGTATTTAAACGATAACTTTTGAACTCCATAACGCAAGAACGTGGCCTCTCTTTTGATTGGCATATTACCTACTTTGAATGGTATTTAAACAGTCATTAAAGAAGATAAGATGACGTGATCAACATTTAATTCAGAAGAACTTGACTGACATTATCACTTTGTCCGATCAATCATAATATTATCAGATACAAGTCAATCGTTCATACGCATAAAAAGGTGAAGGAGACTGAGTTTGAGACGAAAAACAGCAATTAAAACGTTGTTCATTTGTTTATTCCCCCAAGTGAGTGTACAAAACTTTTGTCATGAATAAGTACACATATTCCTTTCTTGTCCATTCGTCTACATCCACTTCATGAGTGCGAGCTATAATTCAATCAACTTGTCCGTCCGTCCGTCTGTCTGCCCGTTCGGCCAACACATATGTTCGTCACCAGACACCCACTTCCCGATACTTAAATCGTTAAAAATGTTGCACGAAAACAAATATTTTGGTACACTTGTTTCTAACGATCAACTGAACAGAATTACTTTTGTTTGGTCAACTACTTGACAGTGGTGTGTAACGTGTGTGCGCATTTAAAAATAATATATGTCAGACACATACATGTGTACTTCCTGTTTCCGATACTTTGATTTACGAGTGGGCCTGAGTATGCTTAGCACGACATCTAGTGCACTCTTGTTTTAATAACACATATTCTTAAACTTCCAAATGTAAAATAAGATTTTCTATAATCATACAATTCATTTAAAAATTTATAGATGGACAAACGGCGTCAAGGAAAAAAAAAACACAAACAGGATCAAAGAGAAATATCAAATACCTTGTCACGATACAGACCCACTAGAAAACAAATATACATTTTTAAGATGTGAGCTGCGTCGAATAGAAATCGACCTTATGCAAGCGCATGTATACATGTACATGTATAAGACTTTGATTGATTTTGAAACATTCAAATTCAAAATAAAAGATGATTTTTTTGTGTTTTGTAGGATTCTTATAACAACTCAATTTTCAAACAGTTTCAGACTTTCCGTAGAGATTTTTTCAACCCGAAAAAGGTTAACAGATGTATTGGTATTCATTTGCATAAGGTCGATTTTTATCCGACGCAGCTCATATGTTAAAGACTAGAAAAAATAATAAAAATGAATAAAAGTTCAAGGATTTACGTATACCGTAATAAAAACCTGAGGCTCAATAAACCCCTTGTCCCTCCTACCCTACTCCTCCAAAAAATAGATAAAAGAACATGATGACATTCGTTGTCATACGAGAGCAAACACAATTGTCGTGTTATCGTTTCATAGCATACCAAACTATAAAAGATGAGTAAAATCGTGGTGTAAAATGTTAAGATATATTCAAATTCCTTTAGATAATATGCAGTCCTTGCGCAATTTAATCATGTGTAATCCCGGCGCATTATATATGTGACTCGCCTGTAATTTAGTGGCAATCGGTGGTTGCAGTTTGTCATTTTTTGTTTTTCGTTTATTGGTTTTGCATAAATGAGGCCGTTGGTTTTCTCGTTTGATTTTTAAACATTTTGTCATGTTGCAGACCTTTAATAGCTTACTATACAGTATCGGCTTTGCTCATAGACGACTTTCGGGCCAACCGTCATAGCTGATTCATAAAATAGAACTCGGAATTGGTCTATTCGAGTAGAAAGCCTTACGGTTACCCACATGCAGTTGCTTACATCCACGTCATTTGGGTTCTAATTGAAACATGTAGTTTATCATTGGTAGCCAAACTACATCCTCTTACTTCAAAATAGTGAATATTTCAATTGAGGGCATGATAATTATTTAAAAGAGAGCTTATTTCATCGGTTTTTCTAGTTCAAAAGGTTGATACGTACATATCTTTCTGCATATGCCATTTAAACTTATCAGTTTGATTCAAGATCACAAATTCCTTTTAAAATAATGGATACTTTTACTAGCACTGACTTGACAATTTTCGTAAAAGACTAAAACATATGCAGTCCTGTATTTTTTCTGCGCAGAAGGTAGATAACAAGTACTTTACCATCTGCACATGCCTTTCAGATTTACCAGCCTTACTAGGCTTTGTCCAGATTACATGAAGTTTTCATTGTAAAACTCGTTACAATGTATCTAGAATTTTTTTTAAATACATAAAACAACTTACCAAATATATAGCAAAAATATAAAAGTCCTGTGTTAGTTCATTAAATTCCTTATTCTGAATGATTTAATTGTAGTAAGAATTAAACTGATATAAAGATATAAACAATAGACTAAGAGATATTACAAATAGATAAATGAAGATATTACAAATTGAATTGATACGTTTATATTTAAGCAGTTGGTTGTTAATTAAACTATGATCTATTAAATTAATTCTGTTCATGACTACACAAGCTGATACGACGGTCGACAAACGTCCGTATATGGCGTGTTGATTTCAAGTTTTTGGGGTTGAATTATGTTTTAAAAGTTGAAGAAAAAAGAAAAAAAATAGAGGCGATTAACCGGGGAAAGGCGCGTGGTGAAATTAATTTCATGAAAGAACTAGCCTGTTGTTCAGTGGTTGTCGTTTGTTGGTGTGGTTCATAGGTGTTTCTCGTTTCTCGTTTTTATATAGATTAGACCGTTGATTTTCCTGTTTGAATTGTTCTACACTAATCATTTTGGGGCCCTTTATAGCTTGCTGTTCGGTGTGAGCCAAGGCTCCGTATTGAAGGCCGTACTTTG
>JAASAO010000628.1:0-54854 GCA_017311375.1 Mytilus coruscus | reverse complement strand
AAAGTCGAAATAAAATTGTGTCATTGTGTTTAAATAGTCTACCAAATCATAATAATTTACAATAATTCATGTATACACCCTACTAACATCTGAACAAATGCACTCGACAAACGTTTTATCTATGTTTTAGTTTAAGTTTATAAAATAACTCCTATCATTCAAGTATTTTACTTTCTACTCGATGTATTTGTTCAGTATGTGAACTCCAAGGATTGACTAGGGTATAGAAATAGGTCATGCCTGCCTATCTTCCCTCCCGTTAATAAAACCCTTGCTAAGTGAGGAGTCTATGTTTAGTAAAATTTATGTCCCAACATACCCTAATTTTCCGGACGCAGTCCAGATTTCCCACCTTCATCCTGATCGACCCATACTTTGCATACGCTACATGTTGTATGTGTTGTTCATTTGTTCTTGTCCTGAATATGCATAAAATATTTGCTACTGAACGGAAAGCAAACAATCAATTAATCAAAAAGTGATAGCAAGAAAATTCAACTTATCATTTGAATAAAATATGTGTGCAGATGTTTTGTACAAAATCAGTATGTTTTAAACAGTCTTCAGCAATAAACAAAACTCATGCAGTTTAGCATAGTACAACTATCATGTACTACAGACCGCTGGCTTAGGAAAGACACATAAAAATGTAGTGGGGTTATTCATATGTGTGAGCAATCAACAACCCCCTTATCTTGGACAGTGCTGAAACCATAAAACATTAGAACATGCTTTAAGCATCAATTGATCAGGGCAAAAGATACCAAGGGTAAAATCAAACATCATCAGTCGAAGAAAAACTGACAATACCATGACCAAATAGAAAAACGACGAAAAAACAAACACCAAAAAAAGTGCTAGGGACCGTCTTAAACTTACAGTTTTTTCTTTGCTCCGTGTTGAAGGCCTCACTGTGACTTTGAGATGAAGGACAGCAATAAAAGCGCTGTTCCTTTGTTTTTGTGTGTTTTTGCTGTGCATGTACTAATTTTGTGTCACGGATGGATACACCATATCCTTTGTTTTTCTATTACAACAATTCTAAAAACTGAAGACTGAGAAACAGAAACCCCACTAAAATGAGGGGGTTAATCTCAGGTTGTCTGGATGGAAAATCGGTACTACTCTTCTAGCGGCACACGTCGTGTTACTCACGGCAAGTAGAAATCGATGATACGTCACATTCGGTGATGACGCAATAAAGAAAGAGTGCGTGGAACTGTGGCTGCGACAATTTGGATATTTTCGTTGTCAAATGTACTTAAACTAAAGCATGAAACAGAAAAGACATAATCAAATTCTTGAACAGCTTCGTATGACTTTTGTACTCTATCAGACAACAATGGTAATATTTTCTTGCAATTTTTCCTTTCATAAAGCGTTTCAGGATGCCAACAAAAGCTCCACATACTGGTGTAAACTTACTATCGAGTATTCACAAGAGCTATAATTACTATTCCACTAAACCCCACCTACTCCTGTGAGCATACTATTAACTATTAACAACAGCTGTACTGACTATCAGGCAATGGAACGCTTTTTCCTATATATTAGTGTAATTTAAAACTATGCTAAAACAAAAACAAAAATAACTAAGAGCACTCGTACATAAAAGATTACTTAGTCTAGTTAAATACGGTCCAAAAAATATATATACATGTTTCATAACAGCTATTTAAACAATATGAGATGGATGGATGGTGTTTGTTTAACGTCCAGCGGCAGCTTAAATGCCTATCTAGCACGAGTACATGTTAATGCGATATGTACAGCAACCCTGCTTTGTACAAGACTGATATATTTAAACAATACGATTGGAACTAGATACTTATGCTATTGCATGAAAGCGTTGATGTCCTTTGGGGATATTCTTCACAAGCGACGTGTGATGATATAGGCCTATTGGTAGACGCATATTTACCGTATGTTGGATTTTCAATAATTGCTACTTCAAAGCTGTTTTCTCAATGATAATTATCCATAACAAAAATAGCTTTCTCTACTTAATATCTTACGACCAGAAGACAAGTATGAATATGCGCTTAGTAGGAAACGACTGTGGGAAAATATCATTGTTTTCATCTAACAGCTGCATAAAGTGCAAAGTTCGTTTTACGTTTTGTGTAAAAGCAATAAATAGAACTTAATCAACAGGGAGACTTACATTCCCTAGTCGGGATGAAGGGACGATAGTTTGTTATTGCATGTACCTCTCCGTGTTCTAATTATCTATTTAATAACGGTACATTTGATTATCGTCTCACAGGCTATATCACAGTGATTATCGCCTTACAGGTTATATCGCAAAGACGAAAACAAGTAAACTGACCAAAATAGGGTGGAAATCAAGTTTGAAGAATCCACGGCGATCTGGTAGAATATTTCCAAAACCATAGACATCTGAAATGATTGGATAACAAACTCCAAATTAATGTATTTTAACCCAATGGTGTTCTGGTATTTTATTTTTGTCACCAGGAATTACCAAAGTGTCTTAAAAAAATATAAGTATCGTGATTCCAAAACTTCAAGTGTTGCGATCATAAAAAAATAAAGAAAAATATCATTGTTATTTAATAACTTGCCTCTTTTTAGACAAGAATTGCCCGGCATGATATGCAGAAGGAAAATACCTTTTTCTAGCTGCTTCCTTGTATAGGTTTCAAACAATCCCCTTATACGTTAAACGCTGTTTGCTGGTTATGTACTAAGTTAAGTTCAACAATGTAATACATATCATTAGTCAATTATACTGTTAGACAAGATATTAAATAGTCATGATGATAATCATATGTCTTTAAGATAGATTGCAATCTCTTGGCAACTCGTCTATCTTACCATTGTTTTACCCGATATATAATATCTTTTATCTTGATATAGTATAATATATTAGTCATATAAGTCATACGTGGCCCTGAATAAAATTGTAAATAAACCTTATTATATAGAATTTAAAAGGGTCTATAATTATTTTGATCTCCGACACTTACTTGTTGACATTTGAGTTTAACATTTCCAAAAACAGATTTAACCAGAAATGAACACTGATTGTACTCTAAAGGCTATTGCTCTTGTGAACAACTCAAAGTGGCAACCGTTTTAGCATGTGGTAAACTAAGACTGTATGCTGCCCTTTAGATTTCTTTTGGTTGTTTTTGTTATGGGTTGACCTCCACGGCCCCTGCCGTTGACTATATTTAGTAATTCATTTGCTTATTAAAATCAGAAACAAATTTCATGAGCATATATGTTTAAGAATATCTTGACAGAATTAGATTAATATGATGATAAGAATGGTATCTATAATGAGTTTATGATGAATTATAATGACATTTTTTTCGTTAAGGAAATATTACAGCGATCTTTACTAAATAATGCACAACCAAATCAGTATTTATCCTTAATTATCTTATTGTTTTGTCCTATTGGTAATTTGGTGTTGATGACTTAATTTTGGTAACTTCAATTCTAGACTCGGGAGTGGTTGTTGGGTGAATTTAATAATTGCTCGACGTTTGTGTTAGCACTAATCTACTTTTTTAGACCGAATGTTTACAGCTAAATGTCCTTTTTGTCGTTTGTTTGCTTTGATGTGTACTCCTTCACTTTTGCCGAAAACTTCTCTACTGCGTTGAACAATTTCTTTTTTGGACAGCAATTCAGAACACCATTACACCAAAGCATATGGCTTTCATGCACTTTGTTTATTGCTGCCTCTTTTAAATTTTTCTTTATGGATAAGTTGATAAGTTGGTATCCAAATAGTGTTCTGTCAGTACTTAAAACCGATTTTTAAAGTGCAATCATATATTTTGAGATTGTAAACACTATTATATCATTTCCGACCTAGATTTTATTAAAGGATAAACTTTTGGAAAATACGTATATATATTTATATATGTACTTGATATTTAATCTTTTATATACGTGATAAAACTATTAAATGAAAAGTCACAGTGGGAGATCAAATTGAGCTTTCACTTCTGTATATTATTTCACTTTCATTTTCAGTTTGTTGTAAATGATTACACAACAAATTATATATTGATTATAAAAATACAAATAAATTTCAATTTCTAGTGACAGGTCTAACATTTGATCCTTAATGAAGGTATCGTCTCATTGGGATCAGGTCTAACATAGAAGTCCTTAATGCATCGTTGCCTTGTATTCAGGTCTTACACAACAATCCCTAAGGCATCGTCTCCTTGTAGTCAGGTCTTACAAAGTAGTAATTAAGGCATCGTTTCCTTGTAATCAAGTCTTACAGCAATCATTAAGGTATCGTCACCTTGTATTTAGGTCTTATATAGCATGGTTTAATTTACTGTCGCCTTGTATTCGGGTATTGCACAACAATCTTTATTACATCGTCACCTTGTATTCAGTAATTACACAGCAACCTTAAAAGCATCGTCACCTGGTATTCTGTCTTACACATCAACCCTTAAGGCAACGTCTCCATGTATTCAGGTATTACACAGCAATCCTTAAGGCATCGTCACCTTGTATTCAGGTCTTACACAGCAATCCTTAAGGCATCGTCTCCTTGTATTCAGGTCTTACACAGCAATCCTTAAGGCATCGTCACCTTGTATTCTGTCTTACACATCAACCCTTAAGGCATCGTCACCTTGTATTCAGGTCTCACACATTAATCCTTAAGGCATCGTTACCTTGTACTCTGTCTTCACATTAACCCTTAAGGCATCGCCTACATGTATTCAGGTCTTACACAGCAAGCCTTACGGAATCGTTTTAATTTTGCCATTTGATAAGGGACTTTCCGTTTTGAATTTTCCTTGGAGTTCGGTATTTTTTTTATATATTATTTTACTTTTAACACGGCAATCCTTAAGGCATCGTCATCTTGTATTCCAGTCTTACACAGCAATCCTTATTGCATCGTCTCCTTGTATTCAGATCTTACACGGCAACCCTTACGGCATGGTCATTTTGTATTCAGTTCTCACACAGCAATCCTTAAGGCATCGTTTCCATGTATTCATGTTTTACACAACAACTCTTAAGGAATAGTTTCCTTGCATTTTGGTCTTACACAGCAACCTTTAATGCATCGTCTTCTTGTATTCAAGTCTTACATAACAATCTGTAGGACATCTTCACCATGTATTCTGATCTTACACAGCAATCCTTTGCGCTTCATCTCCTTGTATTCAGGTCTTACACAGCAATCCTTAAGGCATCGTCTTCTTGTATTTATGTTTTCACATATCCTTAAAGCATCGTCACTTTGTACCCTGGTCTTACACACCAATCCTTGAGTTTTTGTCACCTTGTACTCTGGTCTTAAACAGACATCCTTGTCTTTAAGTCATACTCAGAAATCCTTAAGGCTTCGTCACCTTATATTCTAGTCTTACACAGCAACTTAAATACATCATCTTCTTGTAATCAAGACTTAGATAAAAATCTGCAGGGCATCGTCACCTTGTATTCTGATCCTTTGCGCATCGTCTCCTTGTATTCAGGTCTTACGTATACACAGCAATCCTTAAGGCATTGTCTACTTGTATTTAGGTCTTTCACATATATCTTCATGCATCGTCTCCTTCAATTCTGGTCTTACACGGCATCTGGCCTTAAGGCATCATTTCCTTGTATGCAGGTCTTATACGTCAACCCTGAAAGCATCATCCATGTGTATTCAGGTCTTACACAGCAATCCTTAAGGCATCGTCTCCTTGTATTCAGGTCTTACACAGTTACATAAGGTATCGTCTCCTTTTTTTCAGGTATACCACAGCAATCCTTAAGGCATTGTCTCCTTGTGTTCTGGTCTTACACAACAATGACTAATGAATCGTTTCCTTGCATTCTGGTCTTACACGGTAATCCTTAAGGCATCGTCTCCTTGTATTCAGGTCTAACACAACAATCATTAATGAATCGTTTCTTTGCATTCTTGTCTAAAACGACAATCCTCAAGGTATCGACTCCTTGTTTTCCGGTCTTACACAACAATCCCTAAGGCATCGTCTCTTTTTTTGTGTATTCAGGTCTTACACAGCAATCCTTAAGGCATTTCTACCTTGGATTCAGGTATTACACAGAAATTCTTAATACATCGTCTCCTTGTTTTCAGATCTTACACAGCAATCCTTAAGGCATCGTTTCCTTATACTCAGGTCTTACACATCAACCTTTAAGGCATCAATTCCTGGTATTCTGGTCCTACACAAGAAGCCTTAAGGCATCGTCTTCTTGTTATCTGGTCTTCCAAAGCAAGCCTGTAGGCATCGATTCCTTGTAACAAAGTCTTACACAGCAACCTTTAAGGCATTGTTTCATTGTATTCTGTTCTAACACAGCCATCCTTAAGTCTTAGATTTCTTGTATTCTGTTCTTACACAACAATAATTAATTCATCGTTTTCTTGTATTCTGGTCTTATACAACAATCAGTAAGGCATCACCCTCTTGTATTCAGGTCTCACACGGAAATCCTTAAGGCATTGTCACCTTTAGTCAGGTCTTCCACCCCAATCCTTAAGGCATCAACACCTTGTATCCCAGTCTTACACAGCAATCCTTAAGGCATCATCCCTTGTTTTCAGGTCTCACACGGCAATCCTTAAGTCTTAGATTTCTTGTATTGTGTTCTTACACAGCAATCATTAATTCATCGTTTTCTTGTATTCTGGTCTTATACAACAATCATTAAGGCATCATCCAATTGTATTCAGGTCTCACACGGCAATCCTTAAGGCATTGTTACCGTGTAGTCAGGTCTTCCACCTCAATCCTTAAGGCATCGTCACCTTGTATCCCAGTCTTACACAGCAATCCTTAAGGTATCATCCCTTGTTTTCAGGTCTCACACGGCATCCTTAATGACATTTTGGTTGATATTATGAAAATGTGTTCCAGTATATTCACTACGAGAATCATTTGATATAATTCTCAATGCACAAAGTGGAAACTCAATTGACTAAGTTCCAAACATCAATTCTTCTATTGATTATGAACAGAGATTAAAATTGATCTTTTATTTGATCAAAACTTTTCTTTTTTTTTTTATTTGATCAAAATTTCAAATGGATTGGACCAATTGAATACAGTAGGCAAAGTAATGATAGATTGTTGGTTAGTAAATATACTGTATACATTTATAAAAATTTAATTTTGAATGTAAAACGTCTTCTGATTGGATGAAAGATTTTGTCTATCAGCTCATAGACATAATTTGTTCATGTGACCGTGACGTCATCGACGTTTTTCATGATTAACTCCTTAAAAATGGAGTTTAGAATTAAATTATAAGGAATGACTAATATTTTTCTGTCTATTGGAAAAAACCTCAAAATGTGGAACACACTTTTAAATAACCCGCTATGCGGGTTAATCAGCGTGAATCAGTTATTTGGCATTTTGAAATAGCGTATTATAAATATCTAATTATCAACCTCATAAATCATCAAATTCAATTGCCATCGGTACATGCAAAGGTTTGAAATGAAAACAGAGTTGCTAAAGTTAAAGGACCAGCAAGAATTTTATCGGTAGAGAAAACACAGACGCTGAAATACAAAATAAGACAAGATACAAGACTGTCAAATAAACAAAAGCAACACAATCCCTCTAAACACAACTATGGGCGCACGCATGTGCTTCGGTAGGGTGGTCTGTTTCTCTTCTTCTAGTGCCACCCGTCCAGTAACCCTTTCTAAATTAAGATTCGGTGGTAAGTCACATTAGGGAATGTCACAATCGGGGAAAATGGACGGCAACTAAGTTATGATAGCTGGAATATAACAATGATCATCTGTAACCAATTTATGTCTTACGAGACAACCAAATCATGACGTTGTCCGTAAACCATTCGAAAGGATGCAACATGGTTGTCTTTGTTCATATGTAGAAAGAAGTAAAATAACAAAATACCGAACTCCGAGGAAATTTCAAAGATTGTAGATTGTCTTTCACCTCGGATATTTTCTTAAGATCTTTGGTAATCTGTAATCTGTTAAATTCATTGACATATTTTCTAGTATCTAGTAGCGGTTTATACGGAATATGATAAGAGATGTTATACACAGGTCACATTTTGTTTGCTTTATGCTGAGATATATTTCTTTGGACTCTTTTCTTGTTTTTCTTGTATTGATGGGTTCTCATTCATCGCACTATTCCATATCTGCCTTTATGCATAACACTTAATACTTTTGTTTTTGTTTGTGTTAATATAATGGAGAGATGCCGACTTTATGTCCTAAATGCGTGTTTCTGATATTATCTTCCCATTTGAAGCCACGGGTCGTGAAAACTGAATACATATATGTACTTTGGTACATCGGAGTAAAACAAAACAGTAATAATATAGGTAAACAATATGTTAAGTTTCAAAGGAAGAGAAGATACCAAAGGGTATCAAAACTAAAATCATCTTTTATTTTACATTAGACTTTAAGCTAAAGTTAAGACGAAAGGTATCATTTTAATCAAACCAATGGATAAGTAATGTTTGAAGAGTTATAAAAATTGATACCTTTTGGGATTGCCAGTTCTTCAGCGGCACCTACCCAGTGGTAGATATATTGAATTATTTCAGTGGACCGACAGACACACGTTCCGGAATACCTTACAGACAAGAACATTTCAGAAAGGCATCTCTTGCTGTTTTATGGCTATAGATTAACAAGCGACGTTTTACGGCTATCAGAAGGTTATGTGTCATAAGCAAATTTTAGACTAATGATACGATATAAATGGGCTCATTCTTATCTCCATATTGCTTTATTGTCGTCTTTTCGACTCTGACTCGTGCAGTAGGGATATGAAATCCCATGTGTGTGATGCTTAAACTTGACGGCGCACTTGATCACACTATGCTTAAATTTGAGACATGTAATTCCAGTTGTACATCTCTCCTACGTTTGTTTCATTTTTCTGTGCGCCTTTTTTAAAACCTTGAAATTTTCTTTTCTTCGTACCAGGAAAGACTCTTATTCGTCACTTCAGTTAACCACATATAGCAATAAGATTTGTGTAACTGCAAAAATAAAGCAAAGTAAATATACAAAGCTGAATATTAAAAGTTTGTTATAGTCTTTTCAGCTTTTAATCAGTTTTTGTTATTTAAAAAACTTCTTTTAAAACCTCATTTATTGGCACTTGAGATATACCTATACCATTTTGAAATAGTTGATAGTAGTTTCTCTACCAATATTCAAGAATATATTAAAAAGAAATTCAAGTCTCAAATAGGCCTTTAGTTTTAAAAGTAGAAACTTGTTTAAATGTCTATTACGACCGACTTTGTTTTTTAGAAATATAAAAGTAATTGCAGTAACAGCGTTTTTTATTTTTAAAACGTTTATTCATATTAAACATTTCATACAAAAGAAAGTTTTATTTTAAAACCATCATAATTGCAAGGTGTACAGAGGGTAATTCCCTTGTATAATCTGTCATCAAATACACATTTAAATGTATACTCCAGGAAGTGATATCCGTTCATGAATCATTTTATCCAACAACAACAACAACAAAATACCCATGTAGCTATATATACCTCCAATTTGTATGAATTTATGTTTTCTATAAATTGCTTATAAGTGATAATTGAACCAAGAAATTCGCAATCGTTTAATGTAGCCTTTATAAGCAATGAGAAACTTAGAAATCAGAAATATCAGAAGATCCGATTAAGAAATAAACTTCGAGACTAGCTCATTATAAAATAATATATATGTAGAATTTTAAACAACCAAGGCATATAAGGATTTTCCTGACAGGTATTCATAGAGAAGGAAAGTAGATGCTTCGTGTTTCAAATATTTCTGTTGTTTGATAAATTCCATTCTCAATTTTATTCCAATTACATGTTTTCATATCGGAGCAATAGTCATCTGTATACAAAGAAATTATTCCTGTTCCTTAATTTCTTTTCATTACGATTTTTACGCTTACCCAATCGACGCATCCGGTCTCGCTCCTTTCTACGATTCCCTCAGTTTAGTTTGTTACCTTCGATTTACGAGATTTGATCATCGGCAAACTAATGTCGCTTTGATTAACCTCAATAAAACCTCATGTAATATTCTTATTACCAAATGTTATATTTTACAATACGAGGTCGATTCTTGTTCATCGTCTCATTTGAGACTTCAAATGCCAAACTTTTTTTTAAAAGATGATTATAACAACATCAGTGGATTTTATTTTGAAATGCGGTAAAGACAGGATATTCGTTGCACATGTATCTTGTTAGTTTATCTTAAATGATTTACAAAATCATTTAAAGAGAACTAACTCTATTTAAAAATTAAATGAGGGACTGTTTAAAAGTTTGAAGTGAAGTCAGTTTTTTGTTCATATATAAGATTCTTGTAAAACAAAATACCTAAACCACAAGACGAAAAAAGATAGACAGATACCATCATGACAAAATAAAATGTTCCAAAGACAAACAACCCATAAAACTCTTCAAATGAATATTAGATTTGAGCAACACGAAATCATTTTTTAAAATCCCAGGATTCTATCAGGAGCTGTGACGGGTTAGAAGCAACTTTTTTTCATTTTGACACCCGTCGTATTGTCCATGTCATGTAGATCATGTTTTAAAATAATAAATGGGAAAAGGAACACGGATATGTTGATACGAGTATTGATCATCAGTAAACTTCTATCGATTTAATTAACCTCATGTTATATTTCAATAACCGAATGTAATATTTTTACAATCCGAGGTCTATTCTGGTTAACCACCTCATTTGAGACTTCAAATGCAAAACTTTTTTTAAAGATGATTATAACAACATAAATAATGTTTTTAAAATAAGGTAAAAAACAGGATATTCGTAATACACGTAACTTGTTAGTTTTCCTAAAATGATTAACATTATCATTTAAAGAGAACTAACTCTATTTAAATCTTAAATGAATGTTTAAAACATTTGATGTGAAGTCGGTTTTGTTCAAATATAAGATATTAATGTAAAAAGGGATACCAAACAGGCAATCAAAAACCACAAGACGAAAAAAGACAGACAGATACTATCATGTCAAAAAAATAAATTCAAAGACAAACCACCCATAAAACTCTTCACATGAATATTTAAATTCAACAACACGAAACCTCACGGGTTAGACGCTACTATTTCACTTGTGACACCCGCCGTATTGTCCATGCCATGTAGATCGTGTTAATAATAAACGGGAAAAGGAACACGGATATGATATGACAAATGCAACACATCTTTGTTTTCTATGACAGACATATATATCCAATAACGAATAATCTAATCATGATGGTGTCTGTTTAAGATGTTAGAATAAGTTAAGACTTGTAGGATTGGTTTAATTTTGATGCTAGAAATGATCTATCAGCTGTCAACAGTTTTCATTTCGATTATTTCCATAGACAAAATCCCGAATCAAATCTGCTCTTGTAGTGTTAACATTTCCTTTTGTTGCTCCTAAAAACTGATTTTTCTTCATATCAGTAGAATATTTTGATGCTAGTGGACGTCTCCCAAAGGCCTCAGCAAGTTCCCTAAAATACTGTCCACAATTACCGCAACAGAGACCTACATACTTGATACCTATTTCTTTGGCCTCTTCGGCAAAATTTCTAATATCGCTGTTACTGCAACGCACGCACTCTAAATCGTTAGGGTAAACAGATTTCCCTGAAAAATATTACACTTTTTACAATAATAATATAACTTGAGCGGCGGAGTACAAAAAGTTAGCTTCAATAGTAAAGTTAAATCTTTGCGCAACAATGATTGTTTTTAGTAATTCCTTATACTATTTGATCGAGTTACTGAATTTATAAACAAAATTTCCGGTTTTAAGTAAACATAGAATTATACCGCACTAAAAAATTGGAAAATCAAAATAAGTGAATGAGAGAGCGAGTTTATATATCTAATTTTGAGTAACTGTCTCTTTTCTCCATTACCATATATTCGTGTATGTATATTTTACCTCCGGAACAAAATAATGAAAGTACGAATTGTGCAATGCATTTGCTAAATTTAAAAGCAAATTAACAATACATACCAGTTTCTGGGTCTTTAAGAGATTGAAAAGTTTTACATTCATCGCTCGTTCTGAAGGAACAGGTAAAGCAGCAATAGGGCCCTGGGGAAAAATGTTTAAATTTTGTTTTCTCATTACTGCAAACCAAGTTTTTGTTGAAACAGAAGATAATGGAATTAATCAACGCAAACAATTTCAGTGAAATACTAAAAAAAAAAATACGAAATTGAAGAGAAACAAGGACCCACATGTCGCCAAATACAGACATGGTAATTTATTTCTTGGGTAGAAAATCCGTTGTATTTCTAACAATTCCAAGTTTTGTAAATAGTTAATTTATAAATTGGACCATATATGTACCAATGCTTCACACCGATTTCTTTCAGAGCAAACAACACAGGCTTTCTGGATAATCCTCATCGCATACGCTCGTTACAAGTGTTTTGAAAACAAATTCATTATAAGGTTGAACACATTTTTGCTTAGGCTACTGATGTGTAAATTGAGGCGATTAACTCAAAACTTTAATAAAAAGGACTTTTAATTCATATTTCGGAGTCAGCAACCCTGTTTGAACATCAATTATCTCTAGAAAAAACGTGTTTAATCCTTGTTATTTTCATTCCAAATATTTCCATTATTGAACTAACATTTATTTTCATTGGCTACGATTTACCATCAAGTCTACAGTTGACATGTCAAAAATAAGTGATCCGGCATATTGACTTGCTGACATTCATAAATGTTCGAATAATGAAACAACACCTACCTCAAAAAATTCCATTTTAATGTGATACTGTTCATTTGAAGCGTACAAATAATGGAATAACCTTCAGCTTGAGAGTTTTTACTCATATGACGTCAGGTTGTAGATCATTCATAAAGTTTCATGAAATGTATATTATTTTAATGATTTATTTGGAAATGCATTAAAATAGAAATTACAGTTCTATAGATTTTTTATTTTCATTTCAATTTACCCGGAACCCCAAGATTCCCTACATGTGTTTCGCGCTTGAATAGATCACATGAAATCGAGATAGTGTTGACATTGATTACGAAAGTAGTTTCGGCAACATGGCCTATTGAAGTGTAATGCAAGGGAACACTTTCTAATGGACCAATCCAATTCAAGTATTTGTAGGTATACAAATTAATAAAGAATTATTCAAATATAAAAATTTCAAACCATTGAAACAGCCAAGGATATTGCGTCTACTTTGTCTAACGGATCTGACAACTTAGTTTTAGGATAGATAATATGAGGCAGATGTTATAACAATAACATTAACACTACCTACTTTACTATACAATTCGACAATAAAAATTAAAATAACAAAAATACCAAACTCCAAGAAAAATCCAAAACGGAAAGTTCCTAAACAAATGGCAATATCAAAAGCTAAAACACATCACACGAATGGAAAAAACTGTCATATTCCTGACTTGGTTCATGCATTTCCTTATGTAGAAAATGGTGGATTAAACCTGGTCTAAATGTTTCATCAGCGATGAAATACGAAGATATTATTTGGTGTAGTGCGAGTTGGCATTGAAAAAAATAAAGAGAGGCAAAAGATACCAAAGGATAATCAAACTCATAAGTCGAAAAAGAATTGACAATGACTTGGCAAAAAACAAAAAAATTACCAAAAAAAACAACGATATAGAAACAAAACATAGAAAAATAAAGACTGAGCAACACGAGCCCCAACAAATACATGAGGTGCTTCGGAAGGGTAAGCTTCACATGTGGCACCTGTCGTGTTGCTCATGTAAGTACAAACCCGATAATAAGTCTTATTCGGTAGGTCATATTCGAGGAAAAGAGGACGAATTGTGGTTACGACAATTTAAACATATCAATCGTCATATATGAAACACATATTTCATTACGGTCAACAAACTCGTGATGGCTTCCGTAAAATTTTCGAAGGATGATTTCAACTTCACCTCTTGGAAACTTTGATTTAAAGGCTTTCTTGTAAGCAGCAACCTCTATCAGGAAAATCATGATAGGAAGTCCACGCTCTTGAAAGGTATGAAAGGGATTCAATTCAAACGGATTACTGATGATATTTGAAAGACCGAAAAACAAAATTGAGATTTTTTTTATCATTTGTATATAGATTTTTATATTACTTTGTCTACAGTAATCTTGATTTCGATCTATAATGATCTAACCTATAAACTAAACACTCGTTATATGGCTGCATCATTTAGAATTTTTAAAGAGCGGTTTGTTTTTATTTATGCTTCATATATTTTTACTAGTATACTCACTTTACACACTTTCTTTATTTCTTTAATTAACGGAATCATTGTCCTAGGACCTCTACCACAGTTCAAACCTACAACTGCAGCGCCTTGTTCTTCTAAACGTCTGCAAGCTTCTGGTAATGGGACATTGTCTGTTGTAACGTCAGGGAAGTAAGCTGTCAGTGTTATTACGGCAGGTAGACCTACAGCAAAAGCATACTCACTTGTATTCAAATTACAATTACCTATAAATGTAGTAATAACAACGACAAAAGGTCTTGATTATTTCGTCTTCATAATTGTGATCTTTTCATTTCAAGGAAGCAACATACTAGTCGCGCTGGTATTTGGAGTATATATTCCCCAATTGATACGACATTCCAGACCTTCCGTTTCCTATGATGATTAACTTGATAGATGGTAGCTTCTTACAAAGAAGCTATTGCACCATATTAAACCAAGGGTTTCAAGTTGTAAAGTTGAAGTAATCACTAATTTGGAATATCTGTGTCACAGATGATCTCGGATATGCTCCAATTGTTGTTACCACAATCCCGTCCCTTTTTTTTTCGAATCTGACATAACCGAATAAGACTTATCACCGAATTAGCACTAATCATCTTTATCTTTTTGAGGGTTACTATACCCCATATTAACATATATACAAATCTACTGCAAAGGACTAGGTTTTCCTTTCAAATTATTCCAATACCTGTTTCTAATAAAACAAGTATTATACTGGTCAGTTTATCAATTCAAAGGCATGTTTTCTCAATATCACTTAACAGTATCAAAAATCAGCATACAAAATAGCATTTACTAATAAAACATTGCCTTTTGTTTATACATTTATTTTTTTTCAGTTTCGAAGTCTTCATATATAAGATTACATAAATAACAACAACGCGCTTTGATATTGATTTTTATCAAGAAGCATACCAAAGGATAAATCATAACTCTTCAGTCAAATAGAGACCGGCAGAACCGTGGCAAAAACAGACACAACAATCAACAAAACACTACATTAAAACTACAAAGGCAACACTTAATCAACCAAAAACCATCTCATTTTACATGAAAAGGTGAGTAGATCTGGTTCTGCATGACACGGAGTAGATAGGAATTATGGTTTCTAAAGACGCCGATATGGGGAGCTCTTATTCTCGCTCTTGACGGCGAGTGTTGCAAACATTCACCACCTGAATCTATCATAAACAATTAATTTCTAAAAGGACTTCTCATTAAGAAACAACGATAATCACCTGCAATCGTATTGTTTTATTGTAACTGTCAAACAAACATATGATAGGGTCAAATTAGTTTTTTTTTTAGCTGTGTATCATCCATTAGTTTAAAGATTAGTGGAGTAACAAAGAGGAAACGGAAAAATCACACAATAACACCAATCAAAAAGAATAGTTTTTTTTTGCATTTGTTGATCCTATCATCTGAACTGCTAATTTCAGCTACATACCTTTACCAAATTCCTGTATTGATTGAAGAGCTAAGGCAGCTTCTCCATAGTCATTGAACGTTTCGCCGATTATATAGTCAGCATTTTCTTCCACGGCCCATTCTATCTGTTCCTGGAAAATCCAACCATAAATACTGTTTTATACATGCTAAATTGGATGTAAACTGTCTAAATAAATCTTTGCATAGTTTATTACTTTTGTATACGGATCTACTTCCGACGATACCTTTATGAAATTTTATTGCTTACTAAAACTGGACTTAATTGATGGAACTTGCCTGAAAGATCTGCTTTGTATCTCTAAGGGCTTTTTCATTGTCTGGTTCGTAAACAGCTGAATTACAAATACCAGCCGCCATCCATTTGTTATGATCGTCTGCAACTTTTCGCGCCATCTTTAAAGCACTTCGATTTAACTTTTCCAACTCGTCTTCTTCCGATAAGTCTTAATTTCTCTTTATGGCCATAGTACTGTTAAACAATAATTAAATTTCATTAATAATTAAAGAACCTTTGTAAGCACGCTCACATACCACACGCCCCCACATTGTCACTGGGCGAACAAAATCGCACTAGATTCAAAGACTCATAACTCCTACAAAAAATTGGCTGACAATAATTTCTTGTGAATATGCACATCTACATATTATGTCCTTATCATCTACAAAGTTTCAGGCAATTCTGTTGTGTGGTTTTAGAGAAGTTGCGATGACAAACTGTTACAGTTGTATATTTATGCCGAAATTTTAAGTTCAGAGGGCATACTTCCTAGAAAAAATTTGAAACATAATTTCCTGTCGATATGCAAATCTACATAGTATGCCCTAACTATCCACAAGGTTTCGTGAAATTCTGTTGTTTGCTTCATGGGAGTTGCAATGACAAACTGTTGCAGTAATATATTTAGCCATAATTCTAAGTTTAAATGGACATAAAAAGGAATCTTAATTTCCTTACGATATGTACATCTACATAGGATGTCCTTATTATCTATAACTTTCATGAAATTCTGTTGTGTGGATTCAGAGGAGTTGCGATGACAAGAACAGGACTGACGAACGGACTGATGGACAAACTGACAAACTGATTCCGTGGGGTAAAATTATGAATATGAAGTAATTAAAAAATAAGTTGTAAGATAGGACATTTAATAATTTGGGCAAATCATGTTAAAAACCATAACAACCATGAGGCTTAATTATAAACGTATGCTATTTGGTCATCTTGTGATCACAGTCTAGGGTTACTGATCATCTAAAAATGTGTAGTTCTGAGTGGAACAGGACCATCAATCAAAAACTAACAATATAAAAATAAGGAGATGTTGTATGTTTGCAAATGAGACAACTATCTACCATAGTTCAGATGATGAAGACATCGTCACAATGGTATAACGTGATAATGTGTTACCCAATAGAATAAAATTATCACATATGAAGGTATAAAACCCGCCGCATTTTTGCGCCTGTCCCAAGTCAGGAGCCTCTGGCCTTTGTTAGTCTTGTATTATTTTTACTTTTAGTTTCTTGTGTATAATTTGGAGTTTAGTATGACGTCCATTATCACTGAACTAGTATATATATTTGTTTAGGAGCCAGCTTAAGGACGCCTCCGGGTGCGGGAATTTCTCTGCATTGAAGACCTATTGGTGACCTTCTGTTGTTGTCTGTTCTGTGGTCGGGTTGTTGTCTCTTTGACACATTCCCATTTCCATTCTCAATTTTATATAATAAAATTCATGTTCCACTCTCAATCATTTTCAAGACCAGTTAATAACTCATGATGCAATCTGACTGATCCTCCAGGCGGGTAAAAAACTCATAGTCTTATTTAATAAACGATTAAACAACTTTTCTCTTTCACTGACCCTCTTAGCGAATACATAATAATATTAAAGGTATCAAAGTATTGCACCAGATGATTCCCTCTCACTGATTCTCCAGTAAACAACTGCTGATCCACTAACAACTTTCCAGTAGTAAGTCATAATTAAGGAAAGAAAGGTTAAGTCTACATAAAACAGAAAGTAATTCCACTTAAAGAAACCTCTCTCCTATATGGTTTACTATACATCTAAGTAGTTATCATTTTTATCATTTGAAAGGCAAATATTAAATCACAATAATTTCATTCACCACATGCATGGTTTCATGAGCGGCTTCTGTCGCTAGTTATACCGAAACATCCTTACATACCGTTAAGGCTTCAACAACATCCGATCCGGCATGTGCAAATTCCTCGTACATATTCTGAACAAGATGTGGGTAATCTAATACAACTTCGGGTATAAAAGGTCCCATCTTAAGATAGCCCCTTCTTCCAAATTCTCTAACATATCCCTCCGCAACCAGAATAGTATCTCCATTTTCCAAAGCCGTTTTGAAATCTGTAAATGATGTGGAACGACTAATAATACATATAGTAACTATTAAATGCACATGAAAAATTCGAAAAATCCATATTTTAAAGGATTTTGGAATTCAATCTTATGAAAACTTTTAAATTCATGTGTTACTACTACTCTTGACTATACATATAAAATATATAGCATCAGACAATCGACAATATACAGAACTGAGTATTTCGATAATTTTAGGCGTACACATATTCGCCCCTTTATAATAACATAAGCAACACGACGGGTGCCACATGTGGAGCAGGATCTGCTTACCCTTCCGGAGCACTTGAGATCACCCCAGTTTTTGGTGGGGTTCGTGTTGCTTAGTCTTTAGTTTTCTGTGTTGTGTCTTGTGTGCTATTATTTAGATATAGGAAGATGTGGTGTGAGTGCCAATGAGACAACTCTCCATCCAAATAACAATTTATAAAAGTAAACCATTATAGGTCAATGTACGGCCTTCAACACGGAGCATTGGCTAACACCGAACAACAAGCTATAAAGGGCCCCAAAAGTACTAGTGTAAAACCATTCAAACGGTAAAACCAACGGTCTAGTATATATAAAAACGAGAAACGAGAAACACGTATAAATTACATAAACAAACGACAACTACTGTACATCAGATTCCTGATTTGTCTGTTTGTCTTTTTATTTTTAGCCATGGCGTTGTCAGTTTAATTTCATTCTATGAGTTTGACTGTCCCTCTGATATCTTTCGCCCCTCTTTTATAACTCTGTATGGGAATGCGGGGTGGATACAAAGTTAGTTTGGTTGATTACGTTAGAAGACGATTGAATAACGGAAATGATGATTAACATGGATTACGAACGTTGTACAAGATGGCACCAATACTACATTATATGGCTGAAATTTCATACAAGTACATCATTTTCACTGAATTACACATGTAAAACTTTTTTAAAAGAAATTACGCAGTGGTGGATTTGAAATCTTTTGAACAAATTATACGCAAATATTATTGTGGTATAGGGAAATAGTCCTTTATAAATATGAAAAAACTACGATCCTACTTAAACTTTAAAACAAACAGTGAATTGGAACACTATGTAAAACTAAATCTTACAAAGAGCGAACGATGATATATGGTTAAGGTGGAGGATATCACCGATCAAAATAGACCCGTAGATAAATTGGGGAACCAGAAGAGGATAGACTTTGTCGATTTTGTACCTCACAGAATGTTGAAACCGAACTATATTTTCTTAATTGTATATAATGATATCAGACTAACAAATATAAATGTATTTAAAGATATTTTAGTGTTGCATGACTATATTCACCTAAATTGCCATAGAAAATGATCCAAGAAAAAGCAGCTAAATATTTTGTTGCGCCATTTTACCGTAGAAAACAGAAGTTGACTCTTTTTTTTACATTTTCAGATACTTAAAACGTAGAACCAGATCTGAACATTTGAAAGCTCATTTTCAATTATAATTGACTTTCTTTTGAATTCAAACTGACATTAACACGTGATATGAAAACATTTAAATAAACTGAAAGTAAAAAGTGACACAAGGTCCAATGGGCAGGGTATATTTTTTTGGCGAGATATATTTTGTAAAAATATATATATTTATGCTGTAATAGACTTGTCACTATAGAACACAATTTACCTACTTATATACGAAAGTACAAACTATTATAAATTGATAATTTTCTCACCTGTCCTAGTTCCAGTCATTTCTTTGGCTGGTTAAGTCTGTTGTGTAGTTGACATGATAACGCACAAATTATAATCATGTATATCTTCTCTCAGGTTTAACATGCTTGTGTGTATAATAAATACATACAGACCAAAATAATTAGAGTTTATAAATTTAAGACTCCGGTATTGCGTATGTGTGTGTATTTTGTATATGAGGATTAGTCTAAATAAATGGATTTTTTTTAAGAGAAAATTGAGTAAAAATCCTTCAACTTATACAACATTGGAGAACTTAAGGTGTCAGCTAGTGTATATGTTCTCATATGGTCCGATCATTCGCGTATGGTTCCAGTGATTAACTTTGAAAAGTTAATTTTGGTGTAAATTGTATAAGGACTTTAAGGTGTCATAAATTAAGATTTTCTAAAAAGGAAATTTGGACTTATTTTATCGTATGTGGCGTTTTGGGTACGGAGAATGAGGTGTGTGTGCCTACATAGCAAGTTAAAATTTATTCGAAAAATACCTATATGGTCTAAATTCTCGTGGCCTAACCCGTTAATAACCAAACGAGTATATACTAATACGGTCCGACACTGAATTAAAATATCCTTAACATAAACAATTATCCTTATTTTGAGTTAGTACCGATGAATTGTTTTACAAATTTGATATATTTGGTTCAAAAGTAGTACACTGCACTGTAAAATCTAATAAATCTTAAACGAAGGTGGCATTTTTAATTTGCATTTATTGTTCTAAGGAAAATGCACTACGCATTTATTGTGTTATCGAGCAAGCATGAATGGTTGCGTGACACTTGCACAGAATACGAAGTTGGTATTGAAAATTGAAATTTACCACTGGTAATTATTTTTTTTCGTTCGTCCATACTGACCAATTTCTTCTAAACCAAAGAATGAATTTTTCACTTAACCTTAATTATTCCGCAACTCCTCCTCAACAAGTGAATGGATTTCAATCAAGATTTAACATATTTGTTATGACATAATGCCTTAAAGACATGGTTTTACCCTTTAAATATGATGATTATTAAATCCTCTGTCCACAACTACTCCTTAACCAGTGAATGAACTCTTCGTGACATAATGCCATAGTGTACCTTCTAATATTTTACTTTATGATCCGAATCATTATTAGGGTTTCCTAACCAAAGCATAGACTTTTGCTTTAATTGGGGCGTACCCATTTGTATCAGCAACTCCTAAACCCATTATTAAAATTTATTTGATCCTTCTCAGTCTTAACGAAATAATGCTTTTCTGACCCCATATTTTATTTTATCCCAAAAATTGGGTATTTCCTTGATATTTTTGGGATGTACTGATTTTGTATCTGCAACTCCATCTAAACCCCTCATTACAATTTATTGAAACTTTTCACAATTTTAACCATATAATGTTATTGCGAACGTCCTATTCATGTATTACAATCACCTTGTCAGTCCCGCCGGTCGTTCAACAAGTAATTTTGTCTAACTTGTCTCCGAAACTACTAAACAGAAAGAATTCATGTTTTGTTAGCAGCTTAATAGTATAGCTTGTAACGTATGAGTATTTTTTTTTTTTTTTTATCTGTCAGATACTTACTTCCTGTTTTCCGATACTTTTAATTTTTTAATATGTTGAATGAACTTAAAGTATTTTCGTCACACTTTTTCTCACAAACTGCTTAACAAAATGATTTCATATTTGGTCAGTAACTTGATAGTGATTAGTTGTAACTTATAGATCTGTCAGTTACGTACTACCTGTGTTTCGATATTTGAAAATATCCGAATTGTTTTTGGAGTTTCCCTTACCAAAGCATGGACTTTTCCATTGGGGGTACCCGTTTTGTATCCGCAATTCTTTACAAACCGCTCATTACAATTTATTGAAATATTCTCACAATCAAAATGATACAATGCTTCTGTGCAAGCACATCCATCCAATGTTGTGTTGATCTCAATCATTTTTAAGCTGTCCCTTACCGAAACATGGACTTTGCAAGGGACAGGGGTATCATTTTGTCAGCTTTGCTTACATTACCTCTAGTAAACACTTATGGTTCTACTTTATATCGATGCTCATATTTTTGCTATGTACAAAAGTTTTGCCTTTTTTCAGACTGCTTATGACACATTTTTACTATATACGTTGGAGGTGTACTGAATGGTTTTTAAATATGTCAGAACATGGTTTATTTAACAGTTGAAATTGAGCTATGAATAAGCTCTCATTAACTGCGAGTATTCTTTAATCTTTTTTTTTGTTGTTGTTTTCTTATTGGTTGTGAGTTAGATTATTACCTATGTGATAGGTCAAACCTTTATCACTGATTTTACCGTTTGTTCTTATTTTTTTTTTTACACCACTGTCCAAGTTACGGAGAAAGGACGAGTCTTCGGAAACTTGTTAAACCCCGCCAAATTCTTAATGTATCTGTCCTAAGACAAGAACCTGTTATCAAGTGTTTGTCACTGGTCGCTGTCTACCATTTTAGTGTTTCGTCCATTGTAGTATTATCTAAAATTGCAATGTTTGGGCTATCTACAAACACTAAATATTTAATGATTTTTTTAGAAATAAGCACTAATATCATGAGAAGCTTTAAGTACACACATTACATGTAGGCTGTGCTACTAGAAATTTAACTAAAGATTGAAAGGCTTTTAAAACTGTAAACACATTTTAATCTGAAACGATCATTTTGATCTGAACAGCTCTTTAAAAAGCTAGAAAAAGAATTATCAAGTAATTTCAGCCTTTCAGTCAATATTTAGACTTATCCACTGTGGTAAAGTCATTACTGTCCAGACAATTGACTTGCAGTCAATTAAGATCTGTTCAGTCTTTAACCAGACTGTTCAGTAGTTGTTATTCAATTGAACACATCAACATCATATGAATTATCTCAACAGTACTGAAGTAACAGCAGTGGATATGTCTGAAAATTGACGGAAATACTGAACATGACTGAACATAATTTATTATTCAAATGATACAGATGATATTAAAATCAAAGTAACCGTGTAAGACTAAAATTGATTTACGAGTGTATATACGTTCCATGAAGAGACGGTAAATAACTCAGGGAAAAACCAAAGTAAACATATTTCATTAAATAAATAAGCTTTGACTGTTTCTATTTCATTTATCAATCTATTGGAAAAGACTTTTCTTGCATTCTTAAATTTCATTTTGTTATTTTTATCGGTTAGTTGCTGTGTCGTTAATATACATCGAACATCATCTTTGTTCATATTCCAAAATGTATAGAAATGCACGAATTTATCATATTTCAGGAGACTTGTGAGTAAAAGACGTAACAATGCTTGTTTATATTTTGTTGTTGCTTATTTTGTGCTGTTGCAAACTACACAATACCTTTATTGTGAATAAGTAAATCATTTACTTATTCACAATAAAGGTATTGTGTAGTTTGCAACAGCACAAAATAAGCAACAACAAAATATAAACAAGAATGATTCTATTGTTAAAAGAAAAATGAAATCAAACTGTTTGACGTGTTTAGTTTTATGCGCCTGTTTTTTTAGATCGAAGGTTTTACTAGCTATGACACCAAATTTAACCCACCACTTTCTTCGTGAAATGTGTACCAGTTAAGGAATATGACAGTTTCAGTCGTTCCGTTGGTTGGTATTATTAAGCGTTTGCTGTTGCCAGGTTTTAAGGATTTCCCTTTTTAACTAGTTGGTTTGATGTGAGGATTAGTTATTTTAAATTGATGGCCCACAAGAAATAAGAAAATAAACACTAAAATAACCAGACTGTCATCTTAATCGATTGATCAGATATGAACATGGTAAACTACTGTTGGTTATATTTGATAAAACAAATAAGGATATGTAGCATTATTGCTATGGAGAGAAGTTTTCATCAGAGTCCATAGATCTAGGATGTAAACCCTTTCACTTAAACACTTTTGATTACATTTAAAGACCAGAAAACCTGTTGTTAGTGTGCATTAGTTATCGCAGCTTGATTATGATATAAAATCTCTATGTAGAATACATAAGCAAATGTTAACTCTCTGACACTGAGACAATTGTATTAGTGGTTTCGTCCACTTGCACCTGTTTTGACAGAAAATAAAGTATCTTTAGAAAAGTAACATTTTATTAGTTCTCTATATGAATCTCGAAAAATACAATGCCCGGTCATATTATCGAGTTCAATTAAATGTTTTACTGCTAAACTGACAAAAAAATGCAATCAAAAAATTTGCATTGTATTCTCTTGTTCTATTCAAATTTCTCTTCTGGGATAATTGATTCAGATATCGCTTGCTTGCAATGACTTCTGCCGTACGTATAACTAATGTTTCAGGCAAATGGTTATGAAATGGTCTTTAATGTTAAATAAAATCAGTATTTACGTTTGAAAGAGAAAAAATCATTAGTAATTATACTTATTGAAAAAATAGCAACTGTGGGATAAAATCTTTCATGAACTTTGCAACTTTCAAGAAACTGAATAGTAAAAAAACAATTAAAGATATTTTTTTATTTTCTGTGCCAGCAATGTTTTACTTTCTGTCATCTCTTTTAAAATCTTAATAAAAAACCATTAAATATCAAAAGGTTCGAATCTATAATGTTTATCAGTGGAAACACCTTTTGATTTTGTTCTGATCATTTCATTCTTTCGCTTCTTTTGTTTCTAAAATGTCGTTTTGTTTGTATATAAAACCTGCTGTTTGTGTGCATTGTATATATATATATATATATATATATATATATATATATATATATATTCACAGTGTAGATACTATTCTGTACGCTATCCGGTAGTCGGGATTTTCGAAGCGAGAACTTTTTGAATCACATTTTAAATTTGATGGATATTACTGAATTAAAGGTAAGTTGATCATCTGTACATTGCTTAATGATTTTTTCAGCTGACATCGATATTCTCAAATGGTTTAGAATTAAATTCAGTAGACAGTACATTCATTATTCGTATCTTTGCCTTAATCAAGAGATTTTCAAGTGCATCACTAAGGAAAATCAGTCGGTGAACCTAAAAACAATCTTTTATCCCTCTAAGTGTACAAATTAACGTAAAACCAGACTTAATTAACTAAATGAAGTATATTTCAAGTGGTGGTAAAAGTGTCAACCAGATCTTTGAAGCTAGAAATAAGAAAATTACACTTGTTTGAATTTCTCACTGTACGATCAGTCTCGCTTGTATATTTTGAAAATGTATGATCAGTCTTTATTTCACTGTATTCTAGTGGTGATTTTAAAGTTATTTATGATACATTAGAAGGTGGCATTTTCTAAATATCACAAATATATTTAAATAAATTCACATCCTGAAAACTAATGAAACATGTTTTAGCTTGATAGGGTGTACTCGACTTACTACATTAAGTATAAGGATATTTAAATGTTGCTAAAATAAGAGGAAGGTTTGTTGTATATATAAGTTTCAGAAATGTCCTCCGTTATACTTAAAATTGTACAAACACACAAATTTAATTGTTATATAAAATGCATGTATTTACACACATTCGAGGCCGTACTGTAGCCTATAATTGATCACAGTTCCTTCACTTTGTTTTGGATGTAGAGCTGTCTCTTTGACACTCAATTGTACACCACTTTGTAAGGCGGGGTTTATAGTGATAATGAAGTCCGTCTTTCCGTTCGTCCGTTGGACCGGTACAATATGTTTCGCCGGTTTTGTAAGCGCATCTCCTCATAAACCACTTCAAATACATTGGGGTTCCAGCCATTTTAAATGGAGAGGGTCCAATCCAGGAGAAAAGGGATTCCAAATATATGTTCCCATACAAATGCATTGATAGTTAAAAGGGTTTCAAACCGCCGGATCCCCTTTTTTGGATCCGTCACTGATATAACTATTAATTAATCTTTCTCGGATTCCTTATCATAAATGATAATGACCGTATTGTGCACCGTCTATTTCGAATTTTAGTAAAAATCTTTTATGGGGTTTCTTTATATAAGATACGGACTTTAACATTGCATTATATGGGGCACCCATCAGGTATTTCAACACCTCCTAAACCAATTATTAATGTTTTCTGAAATTGCTCCATTTTTAATCAATTAATGCATTATGGACCTTCTATTTCGAATTTTGGTAAAATATTTTTGATGTTTCTATATCTAAAATACGGACTTTGCCATAGCCTTATATTGGGCGTACCTATCTTATATCCACAACTTCCTTCAGACACTTGTCATAACTTAATGAATCTTTTCAGATTCTTCATCATTTAATTCAATTGTGCACCTCTTATTTTGATTTTTCGAAAAATCACTGTTTTCTTTCCGTGATAAGGACTTTTCCACTACCTTATTGGTGGTACCCATTTACTATACGCAACTTTCCTAAACTTACCGTATATTAATAAAACTTTCTCAGATTCTTTATTAAATGATGCCACTGTGCACCTATATTTAAGTTTTTGGGGTTTATTTTTCCAAAACATGGGCTTTAGAAGTGGCGGGGTATAATTTCGTTAATTCTTTCCTCAATACCTCAAGTTTTAAACAAATCACTGCATGTTGTATTAAGTTGTAAATACTTAAATTTACATATATTACCTCAAAAGAAGATGAAATATGATTGCCAATGATACAACAAATATGATTGCCAATGATACAACTTTCCTCCACGACCATATGTCGTAAATATAAGCAATTATAGGTCACTGTACGGCCTTCAACGTGGAGCCTTGACTCACACCACAAAGTTTGCCTCAAATGGCCCTAAATAAAATAATTCACGTGAGACAAACCAACGACCATAAATTATATGCAGCGAGGTTATACGTATTTGTTAGATCCCACAAACACACACACACACACACCAACACAAACACCGACACACACCAACACAAACACCGACACACACCAATACAAACACCGACACACACCAACAACCCTTTTTAACCCTGGACAATTGAAATATGAAAAAACAAACGTTTAAATCCCTTTTAAATAAGCTTTACTCGTCAGACCGACAAAATGCCAAACTTAAAGCAAACTACAAACGAACAAAAATGAGCGATGACACAATAAAAAGTATAAATGATCAAATATAAATTGCGACATTGAATACAAATGATGCTGAGGCCAAAACACTCAAATATTCAAAACGACAACGCAGTGAAACAGTGATAGAACTCATAGCAAAATACAAAACGGGAGACAAACCTCTAGATGAGAGACATGTATTTTGAATTATAAATAATTTGAAATATTTGAAATGATACACTATTACAAAGTCCACAAGCGAATCATGTATTGCTTTTTAGGCATTTGATTTTAAATAAAACTGACGAAACAAAAATACAATTATTTTGTTGTCTACAAAATCATCAGAAATATATTGGTATTGTCTGATGAAAGAAATTACACGTTATAGATCCCTGGACAGTTCATAATATCACATAGACACGTATATACCTTCAAATTGCCGTTGTTTTTTTTCAAAATCACGACTGGTCATACAGTCAAAAATCTGAAATCGCTTCTAGAATACAGTCAGTTCTAGACTGATCGTACAGTAATTTATTTTAGGATCCTCAAGGAAAACATTTTTATGGGAAATACGAATATTCTACTTAAATACGAAAAGAATATTGAAACAGTATATATTTAACTGTAAACTGATGCAAATATTTGCAATAAAAGATTATTTGTTTTGTACTACGAGAGCAAAATTGTCCATCGATTTCACTTTTTCTATCAAGTTGGTGTGATGCACACGTATATTTTATATTCTAGTGCATGTTTTGTTACAGTTACTCATATTTATGATGCTATACATACCTTGAAGATGTTCAAAGCACTTTATAGATATAGGAGTAAACAAATGATGAGAAAAGTCACCGTAGGCAAAACCGTCCTGTTAGCCAGTTGGAAATCATCGCTTCGAAAATCGCGACTTCCGGATAGCGTACAGAATAGTATCTACACTGTGATATATATATATATATATATATATATATATATATATATATATATATATATAGATTGCCTAACAATGTAATTTTGACACACTATTTAGTATGCAAATATTAGAATGTTTAAAATATTTACAAAACGATAGAAATAAACGCAATATTTCCCTAGACCAACTAGCTTAATCAAGCGTGCATCTATCCAGGTGAAATTGGATGTAGATGATAAGAAACTTTGCAGCGCAATGTACATGTTGCACATGAATTTAGCTGCCTTGTAAATAATACACAATTTGGATGAAGTTCAAGATTATTTACAAAATTGGTGGTTGAAGTTTGCAACGTCCATTGGCCAATATTACAGGATAAAAAGGACGAAGCTGTGTACTAAATTATTCTTTATCTTTCCTGTATCTTTTCTCGTCTTTTTCGTTAAGACCATCAGGTTCTAGAGTGTGGAGTTGGTGGATCCAAAAGTTTTCTCTTCTCCTTCTCGCCGTGGTGTCCCACTCGGTGTTGACTTCTATGATTTGGAAAGTAACATTATCAAAAGGATGTTTTTTTGTGCGAAGATGTCTTGTGAGAGGACAGTTTTTGTTGGTTTTGTACCATGAACGATGGTTATTGAGCCGAATATTGAATTTATCCATTGTTTCTCCCACATACTGAATGCCACAAGTGTTACATGTTAATATATAAATTGAGTTCTCCGTTTTACAGTTGGAATTTGAGTAGATGGTATAACTTTGTTTAGTGACGGAGCTGATGAAAGAACTGCTTGTATTGGCAGCTTTGCAACATAAGCAATTCCTTCGACCACATTGTTTGTAGCAACCGGGAGGTGGAGTAGGTTGCTTTGTTAATACAGATGTCACTAATTTGTCACGGATATTTTTAGGTCTTCTGAAGGCCATGACTGGTGGTGAGGAAAATACTTTTTAAATTGAGTCATTTTCTATAATTTTCCAATGCTTCTGAACAATGGATGACACATTTTAAAATCAGGATGGTAAGTGAGTACAAGTGGTGTTCTGTTGGCTCCTTTATTCTTATCCTTGTACTCCAGAAGTTCTTGGCGACTAGTTCTGTTTGCTCTTTCGAAAGCTGTATCAATGATGTTGATATTGTATCCTCGAACAACTAGATGTTTGCGTAGTTGTCCAAGTCTAGCATTTTGTTTATTTTCGGTAGAGCATAATCTCTTGATTCGCAATGCCTGGCTGAATGGGATACCACGGGAGCAGTGTTTAGGATGGCAACTTTTAGGAGAAAGAAACTGATGTTTGTCCGTTGTTTTCGTATGAAGGTTCGTTATAATGGTTTCGTTCTGGATGTAACTCGTAGTATCAAGGAAGTTTATTTTCTCCATAGATGTTTCGTGTGTAAATTTAATTGAATGGTGGAAAGAGTTCCGTGTTCTAGAAATTCATTTAGATGGTCTTGTGAATCTGTCCATTTAAATTCAATATCGTCATTTCCCAACTTATTCGGTATTCAAGAGCTTGCAACTCCTACTCAGACTTTGTAACACGTCACCAGTGTCTGAGCAGAAAGTTGATGAACCAGGGTATGTCAAAGAACGTTAACGTCTCGTCCTTTTTCTAAAAAAGTTCATCGGAAGGTACCAAGGCCTTGTTGATAAATATTCCTTATCAATTTCACAAATAATACACGATGGTCTTGAAGTATAGATTCTGCGTACTGACGTTGTTTATCATCTTAATAGCGTAGTATATTATTCTTTTATTTGTCTTTATTAATATTACGTTTACTGTTAAGTCTGTTTTTTGTGATATCCATTTGACGTGACTCTGTACTTATGTGGAACGGGGACCCAATTATTTGCCCCATTGAAACGCATTGAAAATCATAGTAAATAAATGGGGTGCTGTTCAATAAATAATTTTGATAGCCACCTTAGGACTTCCGGTTCATGTTAGGCATTTGTTTCGAAGTTTCTTAGTACAATCTCAGTGCCTCATGACCGGCATTCCGTTGCAAAATTTTGTTTTGATTGACAACAGGGTCAGTCAGTCTACTTCCGGGGAAGAATAAAGGCTAGAATTTAGGCAATTAACTCTATGTGCTGACGCCAGATTACATTTAAATCAATCAAAATTTTTACAGAAATTCAAACTAGAAAGCCTACCCTTTCAAATAAATCTACATTCAGTTACAGAACTTGTGTAACAATAACACTACACTATTTTAAAGAAAAGTTACATATTTTTTTTAAGAACTACATTCGTGGGTACCGGACTGGTTGCCGTAACTCAGGGATCCTATTCCATGTATTCCGTCATACTTTGAACGACAGAATTATTTTATTTCTACCTGTGTGACGTCAAACGTGCGATTCTATGCCAGTACTTAAAATCTTTCAATCCTTTATGGGTGGATTTTACATATTTAGATAAAATCGTATAATAAAAAAGCGAAATGAGGATGTTTAATTTGGTGTATGCCTTTTTGTGCTTCTTTGTTACATTTGTTTGTTTTTATAGTCATTAAGATTTTAACACGATGTTGACTGCTGTACCCCTATTTTTGACATTTTTACTTATTGTGTCTGTTTGTTTTGTTCACGCATCGTTGTCAATATAATGGAATTTGATGCGACTGTCATACAAGTGAGAGGTCTAGCTAGCTATAAAACCAGGTTCAATCCACCATTTTCTACATAAGAAAATGTCTGTACCAAGTCAGGAATATGACAGTTGTTATCCATTCGTTTGATGTGTTTGAGCTTTTGATTTTGCCATTTGATTAGGGACTTTCCCTTTTGAATTTTCCTCGCTCGGAGTTTAGTTTTTTTGTGATTTTACTTTTTACTTACCCTGGATGATTTGTTAAATTTGGACCGAAGCGGTATGGCTACATGTAATCAGGGTTGTGTTTTGTATTCGACATGAGTATTATGTTGGTGTAACTCATGAAACTTGACTCATGCAGACATGAAGGCTTTTTAAATGAGGTCCTTTGTCCAGAAGCAGAAAATTGAGGTCAATGTCATCTTCTAAATCTTAAACGTTGCTGGTTATCGGAACTTTTCATAAACAGACATAAGGCTTTTAGCACATAGTAAGTTGAGATATGACGCAACGTCAATATATAAACCAATCTTGAGTTGTTTTTAATGAATGAGTTACACCAGTTGACCCGAGGTCAATCGGCGTAAAAGACGCCATCGAACAATCGATTCTTACTGTGACGTAATAAGCATAATAACATAAGCATTGTGACATAGGAAAGTCGTCTATTTGGGTCGAAGTAGCTGTGGTGGCTTTTTAAAGGAGTTATCTCACCTTAAATATTTAAAATAAGCCGTCTGGCAGTATAACTCCAAAAGCATACATTTTAAAGACCTTGTTTTATTTATTTGAGATACATGACCTTTGACCTTGAAATTGAGATCAAGGTTATGGTATCAATCTTTCTGGGAGGTTCAAACGATGAGGTATGTGGTTTGAGATTTCCAAAGTGGATAAGATTAATATTACAGCTTATATAAACAGTATAAAGTCATTGTTAAATATTTGGGCTATCAGAGAACTAAAATTAACATATATTGGAAGGGTTATAGTTATAAAAACTTTAACAATTCAAAATTGGTTCAAGTTCTGATCGTCCCCGCCATACCCTCACCCCCGAAGGGGTTCTGTAGGAGATTCAGAACATATTTTACAATTTTTTTTATGGAAAGGAAAACCAGATAAAGTAAAGAGGTCAGTGATATGGTCGAAACACTGTGATGGAGGTCTTAAGATGTCTAATATTTACAATTTTTGCTATAGTGTAAAATGTCTTGACTGTATAAATTATTAAATCCACAAAATTACTCGTCTTGGAAAGCTGATTAGTATTATACAAAAATTCGGGGGAGACAACATTTTACATTTAAGCCAAGATGGATTGCTTTAAAGTCAATCCCTTTTAGCATGATATCCATGGGATTTTGGAAAATAAGTTTCAAGTTTTTAAAAATCCTGATATTCTGGCCCAGTCCATATGGCTGAATCCAAATATCAAAATAGATGGCAAGATGATTTTGAAGTTTAAATGTATTGAAAATCGTGTACTCTTATTAACAATCTGGTATCAGATAATAATACAATATTTTCATATGAAGAATTTAAAATAAACATCAATACTAATTTTGTTGAGTTTTAATGTATTATAAGTGCAATTCCAAATAGATGGAAAAAGTATGATAGAAGGTAGTTCTAAAGTTTAATATTGATAATAAATTGGTAGATAAATTTAAAAAGAACCAAAATATCTTGCAATTTTTTTATAAACTGTTTTTGGAAAATAATAAAGTATTAACTTTATCTTCCCGTAATAAATGGGAAATAGATTTAAATATGCAGATTGAAGATTGGAATACTATTTACTCCATGCCTTTTATCATAACCAGAAATTTACAAAATTTCCATTTAAAGATTATTCATAGGATTCTAAGATGTAATTCATTTTATTTAAATGCAAATTAAAAGAAACTGAACTATGTACTTTTGTTCAGAAATCAGAGAAACAGTTTTATCAAATTTGGAATGTAATGTTGTACAAAATTTCTAGCGATCCATGATATACTAACTTAGAAATTATGACATTTTCTTGCCTTTTAGAGCAAAAGAAGTCATGTTTTGGTGTGCCTAAGGATTTTGTCGACAGTAAAATAGTAAATAATATTTCGTTGCTATTTAAATACTATTTATACATTTTTAGATGTAAGAACATATTGTCCACAAAATATGGTGGAATAGAATATTTAAAATATTGGATAAGTATGGAAAATACCCTGTATGTTTTAAACCTCTGCGCACCAATTTTAAATTGATTAGAAGTGGAAATTGTTAGACGCAGCATTGAATTAACCAAATCAATTGTAATATATCGTATAGTATCATTATGACTAGATCAATCTTACAACTGTTACTTAATTTTCATTATGTGTGTCTAATACTGTAGTATGTAATTTAAGGATGTTCGTCCCTCTAGTTTTGAGTCTTTGCCAGATATTCGGAATCCTCTGGTTTTATCCATGTACTGCGATTAAAAAATTTCCCGCTAATCCCTACTTTTCTTTTCATAATTTTATTGCATATAGTTTAAAAAGCCATATTTGAAAATGCTATAAAATCCTTGTTATTTTTCATAATTTTTAAAGATAAAGGATGACAATGTTAAATGTATGAAAAGTCTAGAGAGAATTATTTCCGCCAAATTTTCAATGGCTTATATCTCGAAAACAAGCACACGCACCCTTCATTTTTTTCTGCTTTTTAGCTCCTTTATTTATATACTATCAATTTATAACAGTCTTTTAAAAGCTTGTTATTTTGAAACAGAGTAGCGAACATCCTTAGCATGTTTCATCATGAAAATTAAAAAAATACAACAACGAAAATTTATAGTTAAAACTATCAGATGTGGTATAATTGCCTGGAAGACTATCCACCAGAGTAAAATGAAGTGGTAGTAAGCAATTATAGGTCACCTTACATCCTTCAACAATGGGAAAAAACATACCGTATAGTCGGCTATAAAAGGCACTGACATGAAAATGTGAAACAATTCATCCTTGACAGTAGTGTAACAACACAACTAAAGAACAAACCGTTAATTGCAACTCAAAAGATCAGTACGAGGCATAAAACCACTTACATAAAAACAATAGACACAAAGCACCGAAATAAGAGTACTTGCAGTTACTGAAAGCTAAATCAAAGCCAATTAATACAACTTATTAAATACATCATGTTCTCCATGACTAAAGTATCAATCAGTACACATACAACAAACATAGGTCAAGTTGGCGTACTCATTTTGACCTTTACTATAACTTCTTACTGGGACATGAAAAGTCGTCTTTTAATTAGGTTGGACGAAATATGACCTTTTCTTAAACCGGAAGTAGCATATTACCTCCCTTATGGCCCAAGACCACAATTAATGATCCCGCTTTTCGTTGTCCACGAATATAGTTCCTTTTAATTAGAGTGTATTTTTCTTCATTTTTTCTTTCCTTCCTCGCTCATTTCTTAGATTTTTGGATGGAAATGAAAGAAGAGAGGTGAAATAAACTTTGGATGTTGTATTTTAACTGATTTTGATATGGAAAGAGTGATTAGGCCAGGTGCAAAAGGTGATATTTACAGTTTTGGAACATCTCTTGACTTGTCCATAGGGGTATGGATGTGTATTGGCTAAATTTGTAAGATACTGGGAGCAATCTTTCTGAATGTTGGATATATGTTTGGACTAGTACTGTACTTTACACACACAAAATATTTGACAAAAGAATCGGTGCATTTTTTAATGAAACAAAACGTTATAAAGAACTAATAGAGAATTTAATTGTGGTCTGTGGCCTAAGAGGTGAATTCAGGAAATATTGAATCAAGTACTTTGACAACTTCCCTGAACGATCTATTGGTATTAATTTGTCAAACTACATGAGAATAAATGATTTCCACTTTTATTTGATAGAAATTTTGTAAAAAGTGACATTTCAGCCTACATGCCCAAAATTGAACTTTTCAGTTGTTTCAATATTTTTACAAAAGTAGCTTGCTTACTTTCTCTCTGACAGGTTTTTCTGATTTTCTATTTGTGTTTGTGGTATCTAATGTAGATGTTTATCTTATTTTTGAACACTGAACATACAAAAAAGTTGATAAAATCAGAATAAGAGTGCAAAATGTGCTGCTTTAATGGTCTTAGTCTAACGGTCAATATGTTGCAAGTGAAAATGAGGTTCTATGCACATACAAGTTGAATTCCTTTTAGCAGATTTCACTGAATCTGTATCAAAATAGATATAAGAAGATGTGGTATGAGTGCCAATGAGACAACTCTCCATCCAAGTCAAAATTTATAAAAGTAAACCATTATAGGTCAAAGTACGGTCTTCAACACGGAGCCTTGGCTCACACCGAACAGTAAGCTATAAAGGGCCCCAAAATTACTAGTGTAAAACCATTCAAACGGGAAAACCAACGGTCTAATCTATATAAAAACGAGAAACGAGAAACACTTATGAACCACATCAACAAACGACAACTACTGAACATCAGATTCCAAGCACTTATTACTGGTTGTTTGACCTTGTCTGTTTCACAGACTACCTTTATTTTCTTTTGTTTGATAGCTAGTGGTTAAAATATTGGCCTTTTGAGGCTGAAATTTCATGCCGGTTTTAAAAAGTAAAGTAAATAACTTTGCATCAGATCATACTGTCTACATATGTAGTTGAAAGTGACAGTCTTCTTACATCCAGGCTCCATGTTTTATCATATCTAAGCAAAGATTTGAGCAAAAGAAGCATATCTCCATCTCCCATATCATTTATATGCTTTTAATATGCAAATGTGGGAACAACCTAAATTGACAACCTGTTTTTTAAGCTTGACATTGCTGAAGACCATTTTATTCACATGTGCTATGCTATTTGAAACTTATATTTCCATTAAAAGTACATTTATAACATGTAAAAGGTTTTTATAACTTAACAACTTCAGAAAATTGTGGTAAGTGAAAAATATTACATTTCATATAAGGTCTCACTTCATTTGAAAACCTCTATTTTTGGCACAGGCTCATATAAAATTTACTTCTGGCCAGTTTTTATAAGTCTGAAACATGATGTATGCTATCTGTTGCTTTTAATATTTGATAACTTATACATAGAGACATTAAAAGTGTAAGTTTTGGTATATTTTGGTTTTAGAAGCCCAAATTTGAATTGTTCTAATTCAACGCCACAATTCAGCACCCAAAGTTCAGATATAAAAATGCCACATTTTAATAATTGGTATCATATGGCTTTGAAACTTTGTAAACTGTTTTATAATACACTAAGCTTAAATCATGCCAAGTTTTATTAGAATTGGTCAAGTTTTAGACCCTAATAGGTGAATTCAGGAAATATTGAATCAAGTACTTTGACAACTTCCTGAATGATCTATTGGTATTAATTTGTCAAACTACATGAAAATAAATGATTTCCACTTTTATTTGATAGAAATTTTGTAAAAAGTGACATTTCAGCCTACATGCCCAAAATTGAACTTTTCAGTTGTTTCAATATTTTTACAAAAGTAGCTTGCTTACTTTCTCTCTGACAGGTTTTTCTGATTTTCTATTTGTGTTTGTGGTATCTAATGTAGATGTTTATCTCATTTTGAACACTGAACATACAAAAAGTAGATAAAATCAGAATAAGAGTGCAAAATGTGCTGCTTTAATGGTCTTAGTCTAACGGTCAATAAGAAGCAAGTGAAAAATGAGGTTCTATGCACATACAAGTTGAATTCCTTTAAGCAGATTTCACTGAATCTGTATCAAAATAGATATAAGAAGATGTGGTATGAGTGCCAATGAGACAACTCTCCATCCAAGTCAAAATTTATAAAAGTAAACCATTATAGGTCAAAGTACGGTCTTCAACACGGAGCCTTGGCTCACACCGAACAGTAAGCTATAAAGGGCCCCAAAATTACTAGTGTAAAACCATTCAAACGGGAAAACCAACGGTCTAATCTATATAAAAACGAGAAACGAGAAACACTTATGAACCACATCAACAAACGACAACTACTGAACATCAGATTCCAAGCACTTATTACTGGTTGTTTGACCTTGTCTGTTTCACAGACTACCTTTATTTTCTTTTGTTTGATAGCTAGTGGTTAAAATATTGGCCTTTGAGGCTGAAATTTCATGCCGGTTTTAAAAGTAAAGTAAATAACTTTGCATTAGATCATACTGTCTACATATGTAGTTGAAAGTGACAGTCTTGTTACATCCAGGCTCCATGTTTTATCATATCTAAGCAAAGATTTGAGCAAAAGAAGCATATCTCCATCTCCCATATCATTTATATGCTTTTTAATATGCAAATGTGGGGAACAACCTAAATTGACAACCTGTTTTTCTAAGCTTGACATTGCTGAAGACCATTTTATTCACATGTGCTATGCTATTTGAAACTTATATTTCCATTAAAAGTACATTTATAACGTGTAAAAGGTTTTTTATAACTTAACAACTTCAGAAAATTGTGGTAAGTGAAAATATTACATTTCATATAAGGTCTCACTTCATTTGAAAACCTCTATTTTTTGGCACAGGCTCATATAAAATTTACTTCTGGCCATTTTTTATAAGTCTGAAACATGATGTATGCTATCTGTTGCTTTAAATAGGTGATAACTTATACATAGAGACATTAAAAAGTGTAAGTTTTGGTATATTTTGGTTTTTAGAAGCCCAAATTTGATAGTTGAAATTGTTCTAATTCAACGCCACAATTCAGCACCCAAAGTTCAGATATAAAAAATGCCACATTTTTTATAATTGGTATCATATGGCTTTGAAACTTTGTAAACTGTTTTATAATAACACTAAGCTTAAATCATGCCAGGTTTTATTAGAATTGGTCAAGTTTTAGACCCTAATAGGCCCAAGACCACTATTAATGATCTCGCTTTTCGTTGTCTACGAATATAGTTCCTTTTAATTAGAGTGTATTTTTTCTTCATTTTTTCTTTCCTTCCGCGCTCATTTCTTAGATTTTTTGGATGGAAATGAAAGAAGAGAGGTGAAATAAACTTTTGGATGTTGTATTTTAACTGATTTTGATATGGAAAGAGTGATTAGGCCAGGTGCAAAAGGTGATATTTACAGTTTTCGGAACATCTCTTGACTTGTCCATAGGGGTATGGATGTGTATTGGTTAAATTTGTAAGATACTGGGAGCAATCTTTCTGAATGTTGGATATATGTTTGGACTAGTACTATACTTTACACACACAAAACATTTGACAAAAAGAATCGGTGCATTTTTTTAATGAAACAAAACGTTATAAAGAACTAATAGAGAATTTAATTGTGTGGCCTAAGAGGTGAATTCAGGAAATATTGAATCAAGTACTTTGACAACTTCCTGAATGATCTATTGGTATTAATTTGTCAAACTACATGAAAATAAATGATTTCCACTTTTATTTGATAGAAATTTTGTAAAAATGACATTTCAGCCTACATGCCCAAAATTGAACTTTTCAGTTGTTTCAATATTTTTACAAAAGTAGCTTGCTTACTTTCTCTCTGACAGGTTTTTCTGATTTTCTATTTGTGTTTGTGGTATCTAATGTAGATGTTTATCTCATTTTGAACACTGAACATACAAAAAAGTAGATAAAATCAGAATAAGAGTGCAAAATGTGCTGCTTTAATGGTCTTAGTCTAACGGTCAATAAGAAGCAAGTGAAAATGAGGTTCTATGCACATACAAGTTGAATTCCTTTTAGCAGATTTCACTGAATCTGTATCAAAATAGATATAAGAAGATGTGGTATGAGTGCCAATGAGACAACTCTCCATCCAAGTCAAAATTTATAAAAGTAAACCATTATAGGTCAAAGTACGGTCTTCAACACGGAGCCTTGGCTCACACCGAACAGTAAGCTATAAAGGGCCCCAAAATTACTAGTGTAAAACCATTCAAACGGGAAAACCAACGGTCTAATCTATATAAAAACGAGAAACGAGAAACACTTATGAACCACATCAACAAACGACAACTACTGAACATCAGATTCCAAGCACTTATTACTGGTTGTTTGACCTTGTCTGTTTCACAGACTACCTTTATTTTCTTTTGTTTGATAGCTAGTGGTTAAAATATTGGCCTTTGAGGCTGAAATTTCATGCCGGTTTCAAAAGTAAAGTAAATAACTTTGCATCAGATCATACTGTCTACATATGTAGTTGAAAGTGACAGTCTTGTTACATCCAGGCTCCATGTTTTATCATATCTAAGCAAAGATTTGAGCAAAAGAAGCATATCTCCATCTCCCATATCATTTATATGCTTTTAATATGCAAATGTGGGGAACAACCTAAATTGACAACCTGTTTTTTAAGCTTGACATTGCTGAAGACCATTTTATTCACATGTGCTATGCTATTTGAAACTTATATTTCCATTAAAAGTACATTTATAACATGTAAAAGGTTTTTTTATAACTTAACAACTTCAGAAAATTGTGGTAAGTGAAAAATATTACATTTCATATAGGTCTCACTTCATTTGAAAACCTCTATTTTTGGCACAGGCTCATATAAAATTAACTTCTGGCCATTTTTATAAGTCTGATACATGATGTATGCTATCTGTTGCTTTTAATAGGTGATAACTTATACATAGAGACATTAAAAAGTGTAAGTTTTGGTATATTTTGGTTTTTAGAAGCCCAAATTTGATAGTTGAAATTGTTCTAATTCAACGCCACAATTCAGCACCCAAAGTTCAGATATAAAAAATGCCACATTTTTTATAATTGGTATCATATGGCTTTGAAACTTTGTAAACTGTTTTATAATACACTAAGCTTAAATCATGCCAAGTTTTATTAGAATTGGTCAAGTTTTAGACCCCTAATAGGCCCAAGACCACAATTAATGATCTCGCTTTTCGTTGTCTACGAATATAGTTCCTTTTAATTAGAGTGTATTTTTCTTCATTTTTCTTTCCTTCCTCGCTCATTTCTTAGATTTTTTTGGATGGAAATGAAAGAAGAGAGGTGAAATAAACTTTTGGATGTTGTATTTTAACTGATTTTGATATGGAAAGAGTGATTAGGCCAGGTGCAAAAAGGTGATATTTACAGTTTTCGGAACATCTCTTGACTTGTCCATAGGGGTATGGATGTGTATTGGCTAAATTTGTAAGATACTGGGGAGCAATCTTTCTGAATGTTGGATATATGTTTGGACTAGTACTGTACTTTACACACACAAAATATTTGACAAAAAGAATCGGTGCATTTTTTTTAATGAAACAAAACGTTATAAAGAACTAATAGAGAATTTAATTGTGGTCTGTGGCCTTATTTTAAAGAGAAATGCATAAAAGCCATATACTTTCGGAATCATTAAACAGTTAGCTATCGGAAATGAATTTTTTAAACCGATAGTAGCTGATCACCTCTCTTATTTCAAGGAAAGAACTACCAACTATATTTGTGTACTCTTTGTACTCTTTGTACTCTTTGCAAGATAAATATTGAAGAAAAAATTGCATGATTGGTATTTACATACTTACTAATAAATAAATCAAACTCTCATAATAATTGGACATCTGTAGATATTTAACTAGCCATCAAGCGTCTTTTAGACCATCGCACTACGGCGCAGACCATCGCATTCCAGCGTCCCCATCACACCTCCGAGTCCTACATATATAGGAGTAATTACTTTTTATTGAAACTTCCAAAATAACAGTTCAAATGAAAATTGTTTAAACTCACTAAATGGCTTATTTGGATTGTTTAGTCACAGTCTCATAGTTTGATTGTTTTATATGACCATCTAGTCGAAAACTGTCATATAAAAGTGTAGCAGATATAATGTTGAACAATTTTACATTTCAACCGTAAGACAATTTTCAATTGTAACATATCTGACAAATACTAATACAAATCTCTTGTTTAATGGAATAATATAACATGTGTATAGTGTTGTTATAATTGACAATTTTTCCAAAACGCAGATAGCTAAGTTCGATGAGACAATGACTGACAATTACAGCTTTTAGCGCAAAGGAAATGAAACCAGTATCGTCACGAGGTGACAGTTTTAACCAAATTGAAAAACGTTTAAGCTTAACTGGAAGCAAGCACCGGAATTGGGAATAGAATATGTGCAGACAGCAACGATGAAGAATGGAAGGTATAGACTAAGTGCCTTAAAACTGACTGAATCTTTCCAACTGGGATCTAAGGAAGTAAGCGAGTACGTTGCTAATCCTATCGCAGACAACTCAGAAAACAAAAGAATAATATGGGCGCAGGCTATAGCAGAAAGAAAGAGCAAGACGGAAATAGTCAAGAAAGGCAAAGCACGATCAACGCCTTATAGCAGGGACCAAGAGAAAGAAATCAATTAAGTTAAGCCTGGAAGCTTGATTATTGAAAAAAAACACCATTTCAGAACACTTAATGGTGTAAATGATTATATTTCTTCGGTTCAATTATCCGACATTTATGTTGTTGAGTTATTTTGTGACATCTCAGATGTATGCCTTGGTGGATATTTGTACACAATTATGGATTTGAAGCATGCAAATCATGAGATTTGTGGAAATTAATTTTGTGGATGAACAATTTGAAAGTTCTACGTGGCAAGAGTTAGAGACGGTATGAAGATTTTTGAACACATTTAATTCTATTCGTGAAGATAAAACATTTAAAGTAAACTCTGACTATAAGAATGTGACATATACATTTAAGGTTGGGAGAAAATATTACAAACTGCAGAAGGTCGAAAGAGATATTCTTTAAATTCAATTTGAAGACGAAATTCATGTTCTGATGGAATGTTCAGCTTTCGAACAACAACGACAAATGATGTTAGATTCTGCTTTAAAAATATGCAATAATTTTTAAAAATCTAGATACAAAAAAAGGATTCATTTTACTTCCTTTATGTGAACACGAAAAATATGCAACAATGTGGTTTTGATTTGTTATAAACAACTGCTATAGTTAACTTCATATTATTATAGGCATTATTATTATTGTTTCTTTACTGATATTTATTAATTTAATTTTGGATGTAACACGTCTTCTTATTGCCTGAAAGTTCTTTGTCTATCAGCTCATAGACATAATTTTGTCATGTGACCGTAAAATGAAATTTAGAATTAAATTATAAGGGATGACTGTAATATTTTTTCTGTCTATTTGAAATAACCTCATAAATGTGGTGCACACTTTTAAATAATACGCGGGTTATTCAGTGTGCACCACATTTTTTATTTATTTCTTCATGGATCTAGACAGAAAAAAAATATTACAGTCATTCCTAAAGTAATCATTACTTGTTACATGCTCTTTATCGCTATTTTGTGCATTTTTCCTTTTTGTTTAAGTGGTGAGCGAAAACAACTTTTGGTTTTGGTACAGTTTGTTATCCTGCTTTTGTTCTACATGCCCATAGTTTGTATAATATTGAGCATTAATGAGCACAGAAAATATGTATTCCGTTAATTTCGGTGAATGATAAAGCTGACCATAAATGTAGTTGTGAAAAAGATATCAAATATATTGTTTGCAAAGGAGTATCTGCCAGAAAATAGTTCATCATTATGTTTACGACAAAAATTTTTGAAACAAACAGCTAAACTAAAAGATCACCACTTTGTGAAATTGAGCTCCTATAGACAGGCAACATATTTGTTTCTTGTTTTGTTTTTAATTGATGATGATGATGGATCATGGCTGCTTAATGTCCAGTGGCAAATTAATATGCATATTCAGGACGAGAACATGTTATTTAAGAATTGAATGCTTCTTTTTGTAAATATATTGAGGTGTAAAGCGTTGACCGAAGTACATTTTGTAATGTGCGCACGGTCAACGCTTTTACAATCCTATAAAATTACTAAAAGAAGCATTCAATACTTATAATTACATTTTTTTGCTAGGATCATGAAAAGACGATTTCTATAAAGTTTTTCTTTTATTTACCTGTACACTTCACTGTGGAAGCTCGTGTTATCATGAATGTTACATTTCATTTTGAAATGAAGGTTAATTTCAGAATGACGCGAGATTGCTGTTAGCCAATCAAAATAACGAATATTAGTGAAAAAATACATGTAATGGAATTATTGTGATATGAATATTTACCCTGCTTTGTACTAGACCGACAACGCTTAGCCGAATTTTTAACGTGCTAGTTCACAAGGTAACAGTCCGCAGGAAGACATGTCGCCTTACCCGGACACATTATTCTGACTCCGAGCCGATCAGTCTTTGCTCTTACTCCTTAATGCCGCGTACTTAGCGGGAAGCAGAAAATACCAATTTAAAAGTCTTTGGTTTAACCCGGTCTGGGTTCGAACCCAGGACCTTCCGCATTCGAAGCGAATACGCTACCACGAGACCACCGAAGCGTTTTTTTTTTTCATTGAGAATATATATTTAATTAAGTTTAAATGTATTTATTTTAATTCTTTCTTTACTTTAGTAAAATTTGAAAATACTAGTATAACGTGGAAAAGAAGGAAAATTAAGTGAAAGCAGGACCAGTCCTCTGAGCAATTCTAGAAGTCTGTTATGCATTTCTTGTTTCTGTCCCCTCTTATCCATCCACTGTTGCGAAAAAAAAATATATTGCAGATGTTTGCCCCCTCCCACATTTTTCAAATTGAAATGAAAAAAAAAGCCAACATTTTACCGATATTAGTTTCTAAAGGTAATGAAATCCAAACAGTATCCGAGTATTTTTTTCTTTCCATGAATAAGGTTTAGAAATGCCGTTGTATGATCATATTTATCAAACCAGTTCATGTTGTACCCTGCTCAAATCGACGAAGATTCTGGCCCGCAATGCATATCAAATGCCAACTCTTATCCATTGACTAAACGAGTTAGAATGGTCATACATATTGCCATGTAATATGTCGTGGTCAAATAAATAAGATGTTTTACTGACAATTCATGAAAGGCTCTTTCAAAATGACCATGAGTTTAATGTAATTATGATCATCTTGTATGATCCATGATTTTTTTAGCAGTTTCTTTTGTCTTGCTCCTTATGATTGTTTGATTGATTGATTTAATGCCACTTTCAACACTATTGTGCTATTTCGTGGCGGTCAGTTTTTATTGGCGGAGAAAACCGGAGTGCCCGGAGAGAACCACCGACCTCCGGTAGGAAAACTGACAATCCTAGTCAATTAAGATTGAATTCGAGCCTTGCTCCTTATGAATTTTCTGATGAGTTTTCAAATAAATAATGATAACACGAAACCGTTGAACTAAAACAAAATAAATTGTGCCTCCTCAAGGTTATGAAGCAGGCTTTGAATGTCTGTCTTTTTTGTACTCTCATGTATTTCACTATTGATATATTGACGGCCTTTTAAATTGGTCGTTTAGTTTACAATCTGTATAAAATTACAGAGAAATCGTATTTTTGAAAACCATTGTCGCGTTAGGAATAAATGAGGTTGCACTTTGTGATGGCGCTGCAAAACAATGACTGTCGTAAAATGTCTGTCATTGAATACGGCCAACAAAATTTTATAACAGTATCGAATCTCGGTGATCTTTTCATGTCACGAACTTTACTTGGAATATTGATACTATTTATGTCTCCATTTCACTCAATCGGTGGAATGTCCCTTAAAAAGTAAAACGGTTTTTGCAGAGAAAAACTTATTTCAAAACGTCTGTTTGTATATCAAAGATACTTAGTATAATCAATCATAGATTTTTATTAACTGAATACATATCCTACAAAACGATTCTCAAATAAGAATTTTAGTAATAAAAAAATTCTTAATTTGATTTTCTTCCTTTTTAAAAGTGCAATAAGGAGAAAAAGGAGAAACTGTATTCTGTGAAAGTGTTTTCACTGAGACTTGTAAAACTTTCAAAAAACACACATTTATTTTTACGCATAAATAGACAATTATATTATGTTTTAGGACACAGTGTATTTTCAAAATCGGTGTTATAATGAATTCCCCCAAAAAGAAAACAACCAGTTAATTAAACTACTATCCTTGATGTTGTCTAATATACATGAATAAACGGAATCATTGCCTGATAAACAATGAGGTATACTGTTGTATTCGCACTAAATCGGAACGGAACCGTCCTGTTAACTAAATTGTGTGGAGTTGTATAGGCGATAAGCCACCTGAACGAATAGGTCTATCTATATTAATCAGTTTAGATATTGTTCCATAAATTTTGTAAGATAAAATCATTTTTATGTAGCATTAAGCTCAACTATTAGTAATTAGCAGATCAAAAATTTAGATGGTTCGTCAACAAGATAAAATTTAAGGCACTAACCATTTATTTTTGTGGAGGTTGGGGTGCGAATGCATGGATGCAAAAGGTTGGATTTTTTTTTGTTGGACAAAAACCTTATTCCGTTTTAGTTGAAAACATTTGCTTTCAGTAACATACAGGAAAAAGAACGTTTTTTATTGAAAAATTAAAAGTTTAAATAATTGTTTCTCTGATTTTAAATGAAAACAACTCTTTTCCATTTAACTTCTAAAATATTTTTTCAAGACATTTAAAATCAAACAATTCATTTATAAACCCTGCTACCAAAAAATGAATGGACGGTGTGCCACCATCTTCATTAATTCATAAAAAGACTGGTATGGATGTCAATCTTAAAATCTTCACCCAAAGAACAAAGATGAAATATAGGATTTAGATTTATTTATCTATGAAATAAACTGTAAAACGCTTACCAATCCTATTATCAAAATCTTACGAATGCATTTTCATTGATATGAGTAAAGATAAATTTATTTCGGTCGGCCTCATGACGATTTGTATACAAGTAAAATAAACATTAAAATTGTACAGCTTAAACATTCAACTTTCATATTTCTTCTTGTTTTATATTCCGACATGGAACTTAAAATTTCAAATTACAATTTATATTTTCCAACAAAATCAGTGACATGTTAACTAAAGATTTCGCAAATATTTAAATCTAATTTGCCTGGCTTCACATTCAGCGACGATTAAAATAGAAATATCAGCAACAAAGAAACATTAAGATTTCAAAATAATTTTTAGATGTTCATATTTATTGAACAAATACAGTGGGAAAGTTAAAAGAAAAGTACTGCTTAAAAATGTCATCCGTATTCATGATTTGCAGGCATAAGAAATCTAAAAGGTATGTTCGGCAAAGTAGTTACACAGGGGGAGAAGGACGGAACTGTCAATTGAAAAAGATGAGACGGATAGGGATACATGTTTTGAGTTGCAACAGGCCACTTACGGACAACTCAAAGAGTTGTTGCTGTGGCAAGGCTTCTAAAGTGTATAAACCTCCCTTTGGGAGGTATCGGTTTGGGGGTCCACATTTATACACTCCGGTCAACACCTGAGACTGAAAGGACAGATTGCCGGATAGATTGATATGGGACTTATGCTTATACTTTATAAAAAAAAATGGCACTAATATATAGTATGAGAAACATTAATTTAGGAATAGTTGCAGACCATTATTTCACTTAGTTTACCAGTGGCAATTCACTTCCAATTGAGAATAAAAACCTACAAACTAAAACTTTAGTTTGATCACAATTACAAGGTTGTTATTCTTTTGCTTACTTTAATCTGCAAACTGCCTGTACATTAGTATTCTAATAATTTCTAATATTTTACTAGACCTATATTTCAATAAGAAAATAAAAAAACGATTACTCAACGGTATGATTACAGAGTCATGTGCTGATAGTAGCAAAATAACGTGTCAATGTCTCTTCGGCGAACTGAACATTTCTTCTTGTAGATATGTACCTGTAGTGTTTTTTGTTTAAATGTTTTAGTTTGGTTGTTTCCCTTGCTTTCCTAAAGTGTTATAACGTGCCATAAAAATATGGAAATTAAAAACAAGTTAATTCAAGATAAAGCTCCATAAAAAAAGCGTAATTTTGATATGGAGATTTTCTTTAGCTTGTTAAGCATAATCACGAAACCTTTGTCTAGTATTTATCAAAACTTTTGCTTTGTTTTGTTGTTTTGATTTTTTTTTACATCAAGTTTTCATGTAATACGGTTCAACGTGAGAGTGAAAAAAAAACAGGATTCGGGACCACATTTTATACGTATTCTGAGTCAATTCAATTTCGGCTGTTAAAATATTAAAAAAAATATATACACTATATATATGCGAACGTGTGAAACAGGTGCGACAGAACGTCAACGTCGAATATTATACCTATATAGTGACGTCGAAATATTGTTACGTTTGTAACGTCTTGGCAATTTTGAATTTTGGTCTTGGCACTGAAAGGGTTAATTAATAAAGTATTCGTATTCGTATTCACAAATCTTTCTCGATGAAGAGCATAGGTTTACAAACGCATTGGGTTCCGCTAACTGAAAATAAGCATGCTGATCAATAAAGTAGACACACTGATCCCTATGATAAGAGAATTGAAAAGAATGTTTTCCGCAGTCTTAGTCGTTTGTTTCTTTATTATTGACAGATAAGTACTCATGATAATGCACAGTGATCTCGCTTTATTTGGGAATTTGGAGTCCTGGTACGGAGGCAGTAATTGCCCTTTGTCAATTTAAGGGAGAGGGCACTAATTGGTTAGTTGCCATCCCCTTTTTTAGTTGACACGACTTTAAACAAGACCATAAATAACAAAGCCAAATGCACATTGGTTGTTCCTGAATGGAAATCTGCTCCCTAGTGGCAACTTGTACATGATAAATGCAAATTTACATATTTCATACAACAGCTTATTTATTTGCATAACAACATAATTGTTGTAAAGGATACCGGAAAATGGAATTTGTAATGAAAATCCCTGCGATTTAGAATGCTTGCTTCAATAATCAGATTTTAATTAGGATCTTTTTTATAGTTTTAAAACTGAGACAGAATGTTGAGGACGCCATTAAGAGCAGTGGTGTTATACATAACGATGCATGTGTGTCAAGAACTTTGGCAGGAAAAACGACTTTGTATATTGTTGACGCTAAAAGTGAAAATACATCAAAGAAATACTTCGCTGGTTTTAATTATTGGAATTAGTTTATTAACGAACATGGTTTTTCCGATTTACTAACTGATTCTCTGCATGTAGCATTATATTTAACTATACTTATTAGTAAACATTCTTTGCCAAGTTTTTTGGAGTCTGCAATGTCCTCTAAAAATGGGTTTACAACTTACAACAGTTAAATAAATCCTAAAAACAATTTATTCGTTAAGTCTCTATCAAACTTTAGCAAATTAGCATTTTAATGCCTTGTAAGTGATTATGGATTTGACTATAATTCTTATATCATATGCAGGAGTTATAAGTTTTGACGAATTAAGTTCATTAACCTGTAAGGACAAAAGATAGTTGATGAATACCTGTCTATTTTTGTCACCTAGCAAAACTGATCAGTATAAGCAAGGCAACAAAATGTAAAGGGAATTCTCGTATATTTCCTGTTTTGATGTTTACGCGTTATTAAGGCTTATCTGGTTTGGATATCAATTCCGATCTCTTTGTCTTTAGGCCGATATGTATATATAGTGGTACAGCTAAGTTGATTTATGAAAATAAGAAACTTAACTCATTATATATACTTGCTATACAGCATTCAGGCAAAATATCCTTAAAAGATTGAAGACAGTTGGTCCCATCTTAACTTAGGTTTACACTCAGTCCGTTCTGGTGGTGCTGCTGCTGCTGCTTAGTCATATATATACACTGAGAGATGTATTAACGGTCATGGGCTTTTGAAATATGGACGTTGGAAGTTTGATTTCAGTAAGAACGGTTACATTGCTGATTTCATTTTCTAAGAAATTAGGTATATAGACATATCTATCACCTTTGAATTCTCTAGTCTTGTTGGGCGATCGATTAATTGTGAAATTTGTTTAAATTATTTTTGCCTTATATAATTAGTATAGTGTGTACAAGTACCATAACTATGTAGAATCATACTTGTATAACTGGGTAGCCATATATGTGTTGTTATATATCAAAACTTTGCAATTGAATATAAAACCAATGTTAGCACCCAAAAGGTCAAATTTCAAAGATCTTACGACAATGTTCAGGCTTATATCCAGTTGAAATTAAACAAAAGAAATGGAACTCTTTATTAGAGAAGGTATAAGTGGTCAAGTTGGAATATTTGAATTGTTTGCATCTGTTTCTATGGACTTTAAAAGTTAAATGTAGGTGCATAATTTAGGATTTTTTGCATCTTATATACTTTTTTATAGTTATTAGGTAAAATAACAAAAATACTGAACTCCAAGGAAAATTCAAAACGGAAAGTCTCTTAACAATTGGCTAAATCAAAAGCTCAAACACATCAAACGAATGGAAAACAACTGTCATATTTCTGACTTGGTACAGGCATTTCCTTATGTTGAAAATGGTGAATTAAATCTGGTTTTAAAGCTAGCTAAACCTCTCACATGTATGACATTATATTGACAACAATGTGTGAACAAAACAGACATAATAGGTAAAACGTCAAAAATTATAAATTATAAATGGTTAAATTATAGTATGGAGCTTCGAGATATTTGAAAACGTTTTACGTAATAACAAATTTTCACAAAACAGTCGATTCTAGTAGATGCAAATACATTTTTTTTGTGCATAAGCATAAATTCCGCCGAAAAAAATTCCACAGAAAGATAAAAGATTGACATTAAGGATGTATTCTTCTGACGTTTCAGTACCGTTGAAATCTCGTTCTGGAATTATTTCCAAAACATGTGATACAAGTGGAAAATATGAATGAATTTTAAAAATGTTATACTCAAACTTAACTCTGTGAAATAATTGTGTATTTACAATGTGTAGTTTTTTAGAAATCAATTTTTCAAATTTTACGACCAATCAAGTCAGACTTAGCCAAAATTTTGAGAAAATGGGTGAGGGGCACAAGAAATGATTTTACCAGAATCATGTACATGCCATATCATTTTTTTCTTTTCAAATTTCTTAGATATGTATTTTTTCAATCATTTATAACAAAACAGTTGAAATAATTTTCATTTTGTTCTTAAAACTGAGAAAATTACAAATTTACAAAATTGAAAGTATGGTAAATTTGACACAAAAAGCATCAAAATATGATAAAACTTTCTAATATTAACACCTACCTATAGCTTTTTAAGTTAAATTAATTCAGATTGGTCCACTTCATTTTATTGAAAGTATAAAAAAGTTTAATTGGGAACTGATTTTTTCACGATATTAGCCCAAAAATATGTGAAAATTGATGAAAATGGGAAAATCATCAAAATTGGGTACATTCAAAGGGTCGTAGCAAAAAAAGAAGTGCACCTTCATATGATTTTTTCTTCACCAATTATTTTTTTAAAGTCATATAAACCCAAAAATCAGGTTAAGAAAAAAAGTTTAATTCTAGAAATTTTGGCTCCTCAGAGGTGTACATCCTGAATTTGCATCTCTGCCACCGTCAATCATTAAAATGGTCAATAATCTCATCGAAAAGAGAGAGACGGGTACACCTTTTTTGTTCAGGCGTGTTTGAGTTGACTGTTTTTCTTGACAACGTATAAAGCAAAAATAATTAATACCTTATCTCGCTTCAGATTCATTATTTTTATATATTTAGGCTACGTGTTGATATAATAACATAATAATTCACAGTACCAAGAATAAAGTATATGGGTCAAGTGAACTACCTTTCTAATGAGACATAACAACAAAGTATGTGTATTTGAATAAACAAAAATGCTTCGTGCTTCGACAAATGTTAAAATTTGAGATGTATTTCTTACTTGTATTCTATTTTATTTTCGTTCACTCATTTTTCAATTCAAAATTTGTCATATAAATTGTTGTTTTCATTAAATGTACTTAAAAAATATAGAAAAGTTGGACACCTTGTGCACTAAAACCCCCTTAAACTTTTACAGAAATCCCTTGACGACAGAATTTAAAAGTGGATCTTAAAAATGCAAAGCTTAAAAACAAAATCATTTTTGCGTGTATTTTCTAGGGTAAGTCTTCAAACTCTGAAAATTTTTAAAAAGCCCTTCCACGAAATGTTCAATAAGAAATTTAATGTTTTTTTAACTTTCGAAAATTCACCCTGACAACCGATCAGACAATAGTTTTATGTTGAAAGTACATTACATGATGATTAATAGCAACATGTAGTAGATGCATATGTCTTTTAAAATACAACTGTCATGCAAGAATTGTTATGATGCTATGTGGATAAATTTATCGGTTTTCAAGTTAGAGCTAAACTGACAGTGTACCATCCTTACAATGGCTTCCATTTTCGCGGTATGGGGAGATAATTTTGACGCAGTAACATCATGACTGTGTTATATCATTAACATTTAACAATAAGTTAATGCAAACGAAGATATGTTCGAATTAATCGTATAGTACTTTATGAGCTTCAGAAACAATATCCCCGTAAATATTAGGATAGTATGTCAAATTTTCAATAAAACAGCTACAGATATATTTGTACAGCCGAAATTTGGAGACCCAATTTGTTAATGAAAGAATTAAGTAAATTTTACATTAATATGTGGAAACCAAAACCTTTGACTTTTTGATTTACCCGTCATACATAGATGACATTCATTTATATCCAAAACGACATTACAAACATGTGTAAAGCGAATAAAATAATTTATAAATCGCAAGAAGTGCACAAAGGACCAAAAATGGCAAAAAAAAAAAAATATGGACAGTCATTTCACAGATATAAAAAAAAAATTAGTGCATATTAATTTGATATTAATTCTATTAACATGTCTTGAATAAATGGGACATTAATTCAACGACCAACATAAACAAACTACATCTAGAGGGGAACATTCCATCTTCATCAAATATACAGTATACAATATACACCATATATTAAACTCTAAATAGTGTATTGTCAAAACATGTTACTGCATGACAATACTTGAAAGGAGTAGGTATTTCAAATGCCTCGCATGTGTATCATTGAGGTTGAAAATCTGAATCACGTTAATTGTTATTTTGTTCAAAGCTGAGGTCTTTGCCAGATAATTGTTGAATGATAATTAATAAAAGGTAAGATTTTCCCTGAACTTATTTCACACCTTTTCTTCAATTGACAGTTTCTACAGCTCATGTTCAAACTCTTATATTCTTAAGAACGTTATGGTATATTTTTAAAAATGTGACCGATTCAAATTATAAATGACTTAGGATGTATCAAACTGAAATTATGATAATTTTTGGCAAATTTGAATGCTAATTACAAACTTTATAACAAGAACATTATCATCCTAAAAATATTATCTAATGGAGGTAAAGCTTTTTATTTTATTCAAGGTGCAAATAAATCAGTTTTGGTTAAGAATGTTGGTCGGCGTAAGGTTTTAGTAAAGTTTTTTAAACAATATTATTTGAAAATGCCAACTGGATTTTAAAGATATAATGAAAGTTGCTGGTAAATCTTGTAAAGGGCCATAAGCTGTCAAAGGCAGGCTCATAGATTTGACTCAAATTCTCATATTTGATTTATAACAAAATGAAACGTTGATCCAACTAAAAAGAGTCGAAAATAAACAAAAAACAATGCATGAACTCGTTGATATGTACTAGCATTTCGTGTGTATTTTAGACTACACGCCATTTAATAAACCATCGAGACGACCGCCGAAGAATGCCGATCGTCATATAACCCGATAGAAACACTAGTAAAAGACACGTGGAATCGTAAAAGTAAAATTTTTCTAAATCTGTTTGATTTCATGTCTTAGATAAAATATATATATAAATCTTCGTTTTACCGGTATAAGAATGATTTTTTTTTTGATCGATAAGTCAACGAAATGTTTATTCCCGACAGTTACCTTGGTGACACTTTCAATGTTGACATTCTTTCTTTTTTAGTAATTAAACATGCTTAGCACATGCGTAACCTATGTCTTGCAAAGGTTGTATGATTACGTATTCAATTGAGGTTGAAATATTGACTTGAAAGTAAATAATATATGAGCGATGTTTTGAGCTTATTATTACAAAATTGAACCAAAATGACTGCTCATAACGAAATATTACTTCACAGTTCCAATTTTATAAAAAATCATGTTTTAATCTTTTGTCAAAATCGTATCTAATGCTCTTTTACGTTAATCGTGCACACTCCTTAACGTTTAAATTCCTGTCGGTAACGACATATTTTTCAACTGCAGGAAACAAATAAAATTTTTTTTTGAGGATATCGGCTATAAAGGAGAACGTGTACTTTAACTGAACCCTTACATATATCCTACTTTCTTTAACTTAAAGGTGAGTGGCACATGTTTTGATCAGTTTGAACAAAACAACTGTTTCTTTTGAAAAAAATATTTGTATATGGCAATGAAACAAGTACACAACTCCTTATTCTATACACATATAATATGATATGTATACGTAAGTCTTTCTTAGTTGACCTTTATACTTTATCTGTAACATTTAATAGGTATGTATATTATGTTAGATTAATTGTACGGGAAAATTACTGTTCATATTTAATTATTATGATAACGAATTCTAAACATATTGTACATTATTTAAAAAAAAATCTTATGAATATATATAACTATACAAGTAAAGGATGGAATCATATTTACCAATCGGTATTGCGAGTCGCATTCAAAACAATGCATTAAAATCGTTCCCGACAGCTACCACATCAGAATTATGCGGATTTGCTACACCAATGATACTGTGACAAAGCGATAACAAGAATTTTGCGGTCACCTTAAAAATTGGGGTTACAGACGAAAAGACAGAGATAGAGGTTTTTCTCGTCCTAACAACACTAGCTGAGACGAACTTATGCAATATCTAGAGAAATAGGTCAACAAAAGAGTCTCATTTGTGCTTCGGGAATTTTACGGACGCCATCACGAGTTGGTTGACCGTTATGGAATATTCGTTTCACAGATGGCAGCGGATATGATCCAAATGTCGTAACTACAATCCCGTCCCCTTTTCCCCGAATGTGACCTACCGAATTAGACTTATTACCGGGTTTGTACTTACATGAGCAACACGACGGGTGCCACATGTGGAGAAGGATCTGCTTATCCTTCCGGAGCACTGTGATCACCCCCAGTTTTTGGTGGGGTTCGTGTTGCTCAGTTTTTAGTTTTCTATGTTGTTTTTTGTGTACTCTTGTTTGTCTGTTAGTCTTTTTCTTTTTTTAGCCATGGCGTTGTCAGTTTATTTTCGACTATGAGTTTGAATGTCCCTTTGGTATCTTTCGCCTCTCTTTTACAATTTTTTCCGCAAAAATTGGGAAAAAAAACCTGAAAAACATCTTAAACTATCCAAGATCTTCACTCGTACTGGCTTTTCGTATAACCCCAAATTCTGAAAGACTTGCTGATGAGTGCAGATTTATGCTGTGTATTTTCTACAGTGTAAATGTGGTACACAGTATAAACGGCCATTGTAGTGACTATTAATGTAAGCCAGATCTTCCTCTTAGTCGACATTTGAGATATCCTGACTACGCTATGGCAGATCTCAATCGATTGACGATTACCATTATCTATCACACAGCTTGTTGGTCTACGGAAGAGAGAATCAATAGGGAAAGATTTTTGATGATTAATTTATAAACGTTGGCATCACTTAATTTGCGTGAAGGTTGAGATTTTTTTTTTTTTTTTTTTTTTTTTACGATAAAAAATATTTTTATTAAATTATTTCCTGATATATAAATACCTAAGTAGCCCAGGTCGCGTACTTAGGGACCCCTGTATTTTAACAGCCTCACTTGACCAGGAACAAATCAAATGAGTTTAAACTTACAATAATTTGACATACATATATTTAAATAATCAATACAATTGATTTTACCTGATAAGCATCACTGTAATACATTTATCATTATCGTATATCCGGTTCACTGACTAACATCATACATGTTTTGATTTAAACTTGAAAACTATATATTTGATTGAGAAAAATGATAGTGATAGTTAGAATTGGAAATTATTGAATAAATGTGATTGAAAAAATTGAAATTATTCTGTAACTTACGTATGGATTATAAAAGGATAAAGCACATGTGGTGAGTACTAATGTATTAAGAAGCATGATGTATGTAATTTACTAATATACATATTAAAATATGCACAGACATAGATTCAAATATCGATTACAATACAAATATTTCTTTCTGTAAAATAACATATTGTTCACTACGTTCTTCTTAAGATATAATAAGATTATTATATATGGAATCGAACACACCTAGGTATATTCCTATATTTTTCGATAAAGAGTTCAATGTTTGATCTGCATATATACTTTATATCCGAGCGTAGCAAGAGTAGTTTTAATTCGTTTTCATATGCAATTTCAACAAAGCATGTATAGACTGCATATTCAGTTTAATTTTGTCGAATTTGCATTTATTACGTATTTTCCAAATAGCCCATTTAAAATAAAGTATTATTGCGTTAACAATTGTATTATTCGGATTATCTAAACAGATTCCTAATAGAATATCTTTTCAACG
>JAASAO010001400.1:0-29387 GCA_017311375.1 Mytilus coruscus | reverse complement strand
TGGCTGCCATTGCTATAAATAAACCATAGGGGTGAAATGCAGTTTTTGGCTTATATCTCTGAAACTAAAGCAATTAGAATAAATTTGACATGGGGTCAAGATCTATATGCCCTTAAATTTTCAGAGGAATCAGACCTGTTGTAGGGTTGCTGTCCATATGCAGTACTTTTATCTGTTAACTATCCAATCATTTTTTTCATTTCAGGTACTTTACAAGCAGATAATGATGACAGTGATGCAATTCATGTCATTGCTAGTGGGTCAAAAACTGCAACAGCCCTTATTGGAATACCTTCAACAGATAACACTAATTCTGTGTGTGAACCTATTAATGTAACTGGAATAACAGCATCAGCAGACGGAGCTTATCAGAGAAGGGGCTCAGGAAGGTGTTGCAATAGTTTGTCTGGTAAATATATCTTTATAATTCACCTGTCTAAGATGGAAGTATTATGGTCTGTTTACATGTCATACTAAAACTTAAAAAAAAACTTAATTTATTCTTAAAACTAAGAAATATTGAACAGATATATCATGCTTGGAAGCAGGGTTTCCGCTGGCGGTCCCCATTTTTACACATTTTGCAAAAAAATAAAAAATATTTGCAATAAAAAGTTCAGTTTGCAAAAGAATTTGGCGAAAGAAATATAACAATTCAATTTTATCCATCTTGTTTACTTTTTACGGGTTTCTCTGACAAAACGTATACTTCATCAAACAATATTCAGAATTCACCTAACCCGAATAATTCAGTCGTTATAGTCCACTGATCTACGATGTCTACATTAACGCCTGAAGGCCTAGTCAATGAAAATCGTCAAAAATCATTCGGAATTAGCTCGGGATTTACCTATCTCGATAACATCTAGCTATTAGCTGATTGGCTCTCTCTCAGAGAGCACCAATCAAAATCCTGGATTCGTGACGCGTTTTATCGTATAAAGAGTTCAGGCCCTCGCGAGTGGGAGAGTCGATCACGGGGAGGGACTGAATTATTCGGGTTAGAATTCACCTTGACCTCGTTAAATTTTGACAGAAAACCAAAAATAAGCTAAGTGCATTTTATACATGTTATAGCTGTAGGCAACAACGTACATTTGTATATTAAAATAAATGATTTGAAGAATTATCATAGACAGCATGTGCCCATCCCAAGTCAGGAGCCTGTAATTCAGTGGTTGTGGTTTGTTGATATGGTACATATTTATTTTTGTTTATTTTATGCCCCATTAATGGGCATTATGTTTTCTGGTCTGTGCGTTCGTTCGTCCGTTTGTCTGTCCCGCTTCGGGTTAAAGTTTTTAGTCAAGGTATTTTTTTATGAAGTTGAAGTTCAATCAACTTGAAACTCAGTACACATGTTCCCTATTATATGATCTTTCTAATTTTATTGCCAAATTAAAGTTTTAATCCCAATTTCACAGTCCACTGAACATAGAAAATGATATTGAAGATGGGGCATCCGTGTACTATGGACACATTCTTGTTTTCTACATAAATTAGGCCGTTAGTTTTCTAGTATGAATTGTTTTATTTGTCATTTCGGGGCCTTTAACAGTTGACTATACTGTATAGGCTTTGCTCATTGTTAAAGGCCGAACAGTGACCTATAGTTGTTAATTTCTATGTCATGTTGGTCTCTTGTGGAGAGTTGTCTCATGTGCAATCATACCACATCTTCTTTTTTTCTCTCTTTTGATATTTTTAGCTCACCTGGCGTCCGTCGTCGTCGTCGTTAGCTTTTACAAAAATCTTCTCCTCTGAAACTACTGGGCCAAATTTAACAAAACTTGGCCACAATCATCACTAGGGTATCTAGTTTAAAAAATGTGTCCGATGACCCCACCTGCAAACCAACATGGCTGACATGGCTAAAAATAGAACATAGGGGTAAAATGCAGTTTTTGGCTTATATCTCTGAAACTAAAGCATTTAGAGCAAAATTGACATGGGGTCAAATGTTTAACAGGTTTAGATCTATCCGCCCCTAAATTTTCAGACGAATCCCACAACCCGTTGTTGGGTTGCTGCCCCATAATTGGTAATTTTAAGGAAATTTTGCAGTTTTTGGTTATTATCTTGAATATTATTATAGATAGAGATATTATAGATAGAGATAAACTGTAAACAGCAATAATGTTCAGCAAAATACGATCAACAAATAAGTCATCATAACCAAAATGGTCAGTCGACCCCTTAAGGAGTTATTGCCCTTAATAGTAAATTTTTAACAATTTTTTGGAAATTTTTGTAATCTTTTACAAAAATCTTCTTCTCTGAAACTACTGAGACAAATTTAACCAAACTTGGCCATAATCATCATTAGGGTACCTAGTTTAAAAAATGTGTCCGATGACCCGGCCTTCCAACCAACATGGCCCACATGGCTTAAAATAGTACATAGGGGTAAAATGCAGTTTTTGGTTTATATCTCTGAAACTAAAGCATTTAGAGAAAATCTGATGGTGGCAAAAATGTTGATCAGATTTAGATTTCTCTGCCTTGAAATTTTCAGACGAATCCGACAACCCGTTGTTGGATTGCTGCCCCTGAGATAGTAATTTTACGGAAATTTTGCAGTTTTTTGTTATTATCTTAGATATCATTAAAGTATCTAATAATATCTATTATCACTATTTTACGAATTTTTCCTTTGTTCATGCTGACTAATAATTTCCTTTCTCAGCGGAGTCGAGTGATATGAAAACGGAGTCAAGTGATATGAAAATTATCGCTAGAAACTAAGGGAACACGTGCCGTTGTCAAGGAAATTAACAACGTCTTCATTGGTAAAATAGCGATAAACAGATTATCATTGGTCATCTCAACTCGATTGCTTTTCTCACTTTCGCCGTACCGGCTCAAGCGAGAAAATCAATCTCGTAGAGATAACCAACGATAATCTATAAATATCTTATACTATAAATTATTTTACATGATTTCCAAAGCATCAGTAAATATAGGTGAGCGACACAGGCTCTTTGAGAGCCTCTAGTTTTGTGAGGAAGGAAAATTGTATGAAAAAGGGGACACTTACTGCTCAAATGTCATTGGTATGTATACATTGTTCTTAAGATAGCTAAATGGGTTTACAAATGTACATTAGCCATCTTTTATCTATACGTTTTCAATAAGAATTTAAAAAAACAACAATTGTTCCTATAACATTTCAAACATAACTTAAAAAACTGATTTCCAAAGCATTAGTAAATACAGGTGAGCGACACAGGCTCTTGAGAGCCTCTAGTTTTGTGAGGAAGGAAAATTGTAATTTGTATGAAAAATATATTTATGTTTGTTGGCAAAACAAAATTGAAAATGGCATAGAGGTAAAAAGAATATTTTGAATGCATATTTCCCACCAGCAGAAAAAACGGGCGTATAAAAATGAACAGGGTTATGAAAATACATTAAAAATACTCTTGCTATCAATTATTTTTATGAAAGGTACAATTATGTGAAAAATACCAATTATATTTGAGGAGCTAGATTCTTTTTGACATGAAAGTGGTTGTTACATGTAATTAATCAAATCCAGTAACAAAAAAAAAATATTCAATTGAAAACTTTTTTGTAGGAAGAGCTTCATTGATTGGGAAAAAGACAGGAAAGGTGGTTGGCTACAGTGCTAGATACAAGAGATGTAGAAAATGTGATATTGCAAAATTGAAAAAACGGTTACCAACAAAACATAAATGTCGTAAAAATTGGTGTGGCTCAGCAAAATCTATGGAACCAGACATGATTGTTGAAATACTTAAAGACGCCAAAAAGAAAGATACCCTGGTAGTTACGCTTATAGGAGATGACGATTGTACAGCATTCAATCGGGCAAGATGTGAAGTCGATTCATGTTTGGAAAAAGTCAGTGACATCAATCATGTTAAGAAGAACATATCCAATAGGCTCCACAAAATAGAAGGCAAAACAATTACTGCTCTCCTAAAAAGCTTTTCTTTCATGTTAGCCCGAAACAAAGGTGACTAGACAGAATAACAGTTTACCATCTGTAGTGCTACACCAGTTTGGTAAGCATGATGGGTGTGGAGATTGGTGCCAAATGAAAAACAATGCCACAGCCAAGCATAGAAATCTACCATGGGGTGCAGATCTCAAAGATGAAAATATGAAAAAAGATCTTTTAAAGGTGTTTACAGACCTTGACTCGGGAAAGTTGAGCAAACTAGATTCCAGTAATCCTAATGAGAGCTGTTCGGTCAAAGACCCCAAAAGACAAGCACTACAGTGAGAGTGGAAGTTTAGCTCACAGATTGTCTGCTGCTGTTTGTCAAAAAAATGAAGGCTACAAATATGTTGCACAGGTACTAATAATTTATTTATATAAAGTAAAATAAAAACCTTCATCAAATTACTTTTTTTAAAAGATCATATGGCGGTTGTTGTAATTTGACAAGCTTTAATCAGAAGTAAAATAGGATTATAAATATGTTTGAATATATTTACTGTGGATTCATTATTCTTCATTGGATACCAATTTTCGTGGGTTTCGTGGGTACAGGTGAACCACAAATTCAAATGTTCAACGAATAACATATTTTCGTTAGGCTTTGTATGCAGAGATTGGCAAAACCACGAAATCAAATATCCATGAAAATGCAAGTTTTCAGCAATCCACGAAAATTGATACCCACGAAAATAAAGGAATCACAGTATATGAGTTTATAACAAAAAGAGAGACCGCCAATAATTTGTATAATGAGTATATTGTACTTAGAAAGAAAATGTAGGAACATGCAAGTGACGTATTTTATTGTCTGCAAACATTTTGAAATCACATGTAAAAGATTTATAAACTTAAAAAACTGTAAAACTGGTTCAGGTTAAGTTGAAAGATATACCGTTATCACATAAAACTCATAGAGAAAAAAAATATATTAAAAAGAATAATGAAAATGTTATTTAAGATGGTAGCTTTGTGAAATGTTATCATACAAAATGTAAGACACAGCTCCCAAGTTCTTGTGTGTGTGATTTTAGGTCCATGAAGAGCTTGGTCTTAGTCCTGGAATTGCCACAACAGTAATAGCTGCAATAAGAGACAAGGATGTCAACAGGAAAAGGCAAAGACAAAAGAATTTAAGGTTTGATTTAAAAACATTTAAGAATTTTCATTTGGACACAATCTTTATACATTGAATGACTTTGAAGGAGATTGATTAATTCTAATCATAGTTACAACAGTTTTTATGCAGTTTTTTTAAATTTCTTATTTTCAAAAAAAGAAATTAAAAATCCCTTTTTTGTGGGAGTTATATCCCTTTGATCATATAGATAGAAAATTTTAAAATAAAAAAACTCCTATAAATTGATGTTTTTTTTTAAATTTTATATAAAATATTTTCCTATTGTATCATTATAACTATGTGAATAAACATTACATTTGTCATGCTTTAGAATGTGTAAACTTTACTTTTACATGAAACAATGCAAAGGAATGATTATTTCTTATATTTTACAGTTACAACGTTTAAAACTTAAAAGTCAGAGATCTTCAGAAACAAGAAGTCATGAAATCAGGGAAGGGGACACTTACTGCTCAAATGGCATTGGTATGTATAAATTGTTCTTAAGATAGCTAAATGGGTTTACAAATGTACATTAGCCATCTTTTATCTATACGTTTTCAATAAGAATTTTAAAAAACAACAATTGTTCCTACAACATTTCATTAAAACACTATATTAAATATATTTCAAAATATTTAATATAAAATTATAGTTATAATAGATTAATTTGGGATTTACCATTTTTAACAAAGAAAGATAATTCTAGATAGAGTTTTTCTGACAAGATGGATATTTGGGGAATATGATTGAACTTTCATGATAAACAACCTTTTAAGATAACTTTGACAATGAAAGAACCTGACTAATTTCCATTAATAAAATATCACTGCTAACATTATTGATCAATTTTTATTATAATGATTGATTGTTACTCTTTTTGGGGTTTGTATTTCACATCTAATAATATGTGGTTTTAAAATATCCAAATATCCGATATATAACAAAACAAAATAAGAAAGAAATTTGAAATCAAAATGTATTTTAAAGATTTAACAAAAAGAAAGTGTTTCCATTATTTTTTCATATGACATTGGATTATAACACAAAAACGAAAACAGTGTTATTACATCCCTTCTTTCCAAGTTTATTCATTATATTGAATTTTTCCTGATAAATCTGCTTACAAGATGTAATTTGAGCTCAATTGTATATTTTAGCTGATGCACAAGAACCTGATTTGACAGTTATTCCAGGACCATCAGAGGAAAACTGTGAACATATTTAGAAAGTTGTAGTTTTTTATGATTTAGAGACCACAGGACTAAGTATGATATAAATATAAATTGGAAATAGGAAAATATCAAGTTTATTTGTACAAACTTTAGGAGCAAAAGAATATGCAAGACTTGCCAAACAATTTCACCTATTGCAAAGTATTCACAAAAACTTGATATTTTCTGACAATATTATATACTTATTGTCTGGCTATAAGGACAATTGATTGAATGGGTAGGGTTGAGTGGAAACATAGTTAAACTTGCTATTGTCTGAAAAAGCCAGTCAATAAGTGTTTTTTTTTTATACAGAAAACCATGGCATCAGAATGATGTATTATCAGACTATGATGTCACTTTTATCCAAAGAAAAAAGTTCAGGAAATGGTTAAAAACTATTTGCTGGTTAAGTCTTTTAAACTATTAGGTGAATAGTCTACAGAAAATTTTGTAAAAAAGGTTTATGTGTTCGTTTATAATTCTATTAAAAAAAAACACACCGAGGTATAACAATGATATTATTTTATTCTGAAAAAAACCCACCTAAGATTTTAAAAAATCTAGACAATCAGGAATTCATTAGTTGCATCAAACAATGTCCTTCCATAATTTTTATCTGCAACTTTTAAGAATGCCTCATCAAGGAAATGTTATGAAACTTGCACAAAATTTTAGTCATAGATGCAAATTTATTGGAATATGCATAAAGAAAAATAATCCTGGGCTGAAGAAATTCCAAGGGAGATAATTGAAATAATTTAGTTAATCAAATGTGGAATGTGAGGGGTATCCTTTAGTAAGTTGACTCATTAGTCCTATGCAATACTCTCAGACTGCTAAGTGCTATCCACACTGGTCTGTGTCCACTATTGTTACTCTTGGTTTTATTATGCAGAAGATATTTGCAATTGAACTTTTAGCATGACAATCAATCAATCTAATTATTTTGATCAAAATATTTAGTTAATTTCTTTTTTTTTTGTAGGTAGACAAAGTTCAATTACACAAATTTCTGCAGTTTGTGACGAACAGGAATTTAACAGATAACGCAACTCCTACTCAAGAAACTTCAGAGGATGCATGTAGAGTGACAGGAATTATGTTTAATATAGCGACAAATGAGCTCCTTTACAATGATGAACCAGTTTCTCATAAACACCCACAGCAAGTTCTTTTAGATTTCATACAGTTTTTAATGTCACTTTGTGCCAGTGACAAAAACATTGTGCTTGCTGCTCATAACAATAGGCGATTTGACAGTATCATACTGTTTAATCAGTTAAAATTTTATAAATTATGGAATCATTTTTCTAGATATATTGTTGGATTCTGTGATACTTTACCATTCTTCAAAATGTTATATCCAGAATTTGAAAATTACAAGCAAGAGTACATTGCTCAGAAACTGTTGAATGAAGCTTATTCCGCTCACAACGCTTTAGATGATTGTAGAATGCTTATGTCTCTTGTAAAAAAGACTGAGAAAATTGATGTTCTCATATCTGACTATTTTACAGCACTCACCAAGTTACATTTCATGGTGTGCAACCGAATATAGAGTCTTTAGAACACTTGTTAAGAAATAAGGTCCTCTCTAGAACTATTTTCAAGAAACTTGAAGATTCATCATTGACTTACAATCATCTGAAAATTTCTTATCATAGAGATGGATTTGATGGTCTGTTCTATTTGTTGAGTGAAAAGACGACAGTGGAAAGGCCAGAATAAGTAACAATCATAGAGTGATTCAAAAGATAGCCGACTTTTTTTCTAATGAAGAATGATGTTATCACTGTATAATCATGTACATGTATTGATAAATAGGGCAGCATTTAATATTTATCCCCCCACTTTAAAAAAATAGGGGTTTACTGTTTTACTCTGTCTGTCCGTCCGTCTGTCCCATGAATATATTTTGTCACATTTTTCTGAGGAACTACAAGACAAGGATTTCTAAAATTTGGTTTCAGGGTTTATATAAGTAAGCTTACCGTGTGATGCATTTTAAGATTCATCACTCAACAACTTCCTGTTTACCGAAAACTTGTATAATTTTACACATGATAGCCAAGTTGAAATTTTTTGTCACATTTTTATCAGAAACTACTATACAAGGATTTATAAAATTTAGTTTCAGGGTTTATATAAGTCAGCTATACCATGTGATTCGTTTTCAGATTCATCAATTAACAGCTTCCTGTTTACCTAACACTTGTATCATTTCACACATTTCGAAAATTTTAGTCACATTTTCTCCAGGAACAACTACAATTTACAAAGATTTCTGAAATTTCAACAACTTTCTGTTTAAGGAAATATTCGGGTGGGGTATCATCAGTGAACACTTGCTTTTACCTGCATCACCGTCTGTCATTCTGTCCAACTGTCATTCTGTCTGTCTGTTCAACCAAAATACCTTGGGTATTAATCTTTCGACAATGATTTCTTGGCTTCTATGAGAGGGAATGATTTTATATTTAGCCCAGAGCTTGATCATGGAGAGTTGTAACGTGTACCGGTAAGCAATTTTTAGATCTGCAGTGCAGCCAAATTAATTACTCAGTTTAAAATATGACTGCTTAATGTACAAGGAAATTATTTTTGTAAAGTTTTCTTGGCTTCTATGAAAGGGGATGATTTTATATTTGGGCCAAAGCTTGATCATATTGAGTTGTAACGTTTAAGCAATTTTTAGATCTGCATTGCAGCCACTTCCTGTTTGCTGATAGTTTGAAATGTAACTACTCATTGTACAAGGAAAGTTTTTCTTCAAAATTGTTTTAGCTTCTATGAATATGAATAATTTTATATTTGGTCCAGACCTTTAACATGTTGAGCTGCAATAATTAGATCTTCAGTGCAGCAACTTCCTGTTAGAGGGTAGTTTGAAATTTTACTACCAATTGTATAAGGAAAATTTTTGTACAAAGTTTTCTTGGCTTCTATACAAGACAATGATTTTATATTTGGTAACTTTTGTAAATTTGTGTAATACTAATGGATATCTTGGATAAACAGTAGGAACACTTGAATCGCTTGTCTGACCATCTGTTCAGTTTATATTGATAGGGTATGCTTGGAAGGAATTTGGGTACTTCAATAAACACCTTTGCCAAAACTACTTCCTTAATATATTCATGCGCAGTACACATGAAAAGAATTCAAGGTCTGAAGAAAGATAAAATTTGGAAAACAAATATCAAAAATGTATCAATTAATAATTGTCAGGATTTAACACGTTTTTTTAGAGGTTGTTGCTGTGTAATCTGGTCTCTGACTCACAAATTTAACATAAAAGTCCTTTTTTTGTTTGTAAGTTAACCGACTCTGTCGAGTAAATAAGTTTAATCCTATAATGTTGCACAAAAATCACAATTTCATTTGCTGTCAGTTATCAACCTTATGTTTTAGGGACTTCAAAAATCTTTTCATATACATAGATATAGTGATTGTCACATGTATTTTGGCTTTAATATTAAAATTTGGTCTGCAGCTTCAAACTAAAGAGCTTTTATGTGTAAAAGATTTATTTGGATGATTGAGGTTAATACTTGGCAGAACAACAACAGTTACCTTGTGTTCATTGTTGAATTTATGTTATTTGTTATATTGTTAATATTGAAATTATTAAATACTCAAGCAGTAAGAAGATTGGTTTTTTATTATGTTTATCTGGCCTAGAAACAAAAAAATAGGAAATGTTAGTCATGTCTGTAGTAATGAACATTGTTGGAACAAATGCATGAAGTCATCACCAAGTCACCTGGTGCAGTAGATATAAAAAAAAGATGTGGTATGATTACGAATGAAACACAGTCAGCTATAAAAGGCTGCTAGAGTTCACTATATGATCTACACTCAATGACATTGGAATTGTCCACTGACAGTTTGCTCCATATTGCCTCAAAAACAATTAAAACAGTTAAATACAATGGCACAGCAAAATATCAAGATAAATGATATGACAGAAAACAAGACTCGTTAATTCCCAGAGAGGAGTTCGCACGGCCTTAAAAGTGTACCTAAGCCTCCAGGCAGGCTGGCTATAAAGACCAGCTTTTAATGGTTTAAACAGGATTCTGTATGAGATATCTGTTTTATAGTTGATTTGATTTTGATTTTTTGTGTTTTAACGCCACTTTTAAGCACCGCTTTTGGGCTATTTCGTGGCGGCCAGTTTTTATTGGTGGAGGAAGCCGGAGTGCCCGGAGAAAACCACCGACCTTCGATAGGAAAACTGACAATCCTAGTCAATTAACATTGGAGTCGAGTGTACCTGCACGAGCGGGGTTCGAACTCACAACCTCAGTGTTGACTGGCTAGTGATTACAGTAGTAACTACTTAGACCACTCGGCCACCGAGGCCCCTTTTATAGTTGACCACTCACTAGTTTTTTTATACACGTCTACTAAAAGTAGGGGGATTATAGTGTTTACATCTCTGTGTCCGTCAGTCCATTGGTACAAACTCGGGTGCAGGTGGAAGTTATTTTACCACAAAGGATTGTGCTATCATTATGAAACTTTCTGAACCTATATGCATCAGAGTATAAATAATATCATTCTGGAATTGAACCCCTCTAATCAACTTCATGGTTCATTGATTATGCAAAAAAGGTATTTCATTACACTTTATTTTTTTTAATATTCAATTTGTGTTTTGAGATATTCCCCATTCAGGTTAACTTTATAACTAGTATTTTCATTTGCAAGTCTTTACTAGAAAACTTGTTTTTTTTTCAAATAAAAATGTGCAATTCAATTCCTATTGATATTTTGTATTTGTAAAATAGAAAAAAAATGTTTTGAGATTCTCCCTACTTAAATTTCAAAACCCAATTAACCACTGTTTTTTTTTTTTTTTCTTTCATCTTAAATGCATTTCTCTTATTATTTTAAGTTTGTTTCATTTACATTTCCATATTTATTTTTAATTATTTTTTATTATGTAATTTTGCTTGTGAAGATCTGATAATAAATTACTCTGCTGAATATATATATTTCGTTTTTCTGTTTTTTTTTGTGGTCACAATTTATATTTCTCTCTTTCACATTTCCTTAATCCTTTTGATCAGCAGGTAAATAACAATTATTGGTCATATAATATTATTCAAATTTTGATCCCTATGTGCATGTTTTGAATGAGACGTACAGTTTTGAAAAAGAATTGTGATGATTTTGTATCTAAGGTTAGATTGTTTACATTAGTTACAGTTCGGCAGAAGCCTTATTTTATACATTTTTATAATACTGTATTTTTTTTAAAACATAGAAAAGAATCAGATGTTTCGCGGGTAAACCTTGGGTCAGGTCAAATGTGAAGGGGTGTTCCAAAGGAAACTGTAATACGAGTAAGGAGGCACTTTGGTAGAACACCCCTCCTTCAAGAATGGTACAGTTACCATTGGGGTATATAAGCAGGAGAGATTCCTTGCTCAGGGTCGATTGTCATAAGTCTACGGAGACATAAGACCAAGGTACGGTACGTTGATATTCGAGATCGCTGTCTCGTATATATTAGATATAATAGATACTATTACTAAGTGTAATAAAGAACAGGTTGGTGCCTGTTAGAAATACGGACTTGTACGTTTACAAGCTGAACCGTATTGTTGTACCGTATAGGACAAGTGTGAGTCTGTGTGACCAACTTGTAAAGTACATAATTGTACCAAGAGAACGAGTGACGTATTGGACAAGTGTGTTAACTTGTAGGGTACATAATCGTACCAGGAGGACAAGTTTGTTCCTGACCCAGGACAAATTTGTAATAGTACAAATTTGTACGAGTTACATATATTTGAAGTAGAATAGTTATGTATACAATATGTATATATTTTAGTTCATTGACGTTAATTTATGAATAAAGATTATTTGTTATATGTTTTGTAAATAGAACATTTTGGATCCAGTATCAAACTGGTAAAGAACTCATTCTAAAATAGAAATAGACACGCGTACCCTGTGTACACGTTACAGAATTAACAGAAGGTTGCCACAAGGCATCATTAGCATATTTGCTTTACCAGAAGATCACCACAAACTATATAAGGCTATGAAAGTTTGCCGGAAGTTCACCACAAAAAATTGCCAAAAGTTCGCCACAAACTATATAAGGCTATCAAAATTCGCCAGAGGTTCACCACAAATAGTCGCCAGAAGGTTGCTACAAACTACGTAAGACTATCAAATTTTGCGGCAAGTCTGCCACAACTTTCATTTACTTAGTAAAAAGTCGCGGTGAAGTTGCCGCAAACTATTTGCAGCAACCTTACCGCTCTGTTTGCGGTAAATCTGCCGCAACAGTTCGCATGAAGGCTGATTTTTCAGTAAGTGTTAAGGTAAAGTGTCTACCTCTTTCTAACATACCATTTTTGTCCATTGGCCGTCGTGCAAATTTACCGCCCTTCATCTCTGTTGTTCCATCTTGCCAACCTACCTATTATATTAATGGTTAATAGTTTTTGGTCCTGATTATGCATGAAATAATTGCCATTGGACGTTAAACTCAAATGCAATCTTGATTAGAAACATATACAAATGAAACTTATAATGATTTGTTTTCAGACCATTTATTTTACAAAAAAAATTTTAACATGGGAACACATGAAAATAAACGTTACATTTGTATTTAACTATTTCTGCTTGGAATGTGCGTGGCCTTGGGGACAAAATCCAAGATGAATTATTTATAGATAAAATTCAAAGTGACATAAATATATGTCTTGAAACCTGGAAAGGGAGTGTAAAGATTATAAAATATTGAGTTATAATACTATCTCAAAATACGCAAAAGAAAAAGAAAAAATGCACGTCGACATAGTGGAGGAATTATTGTGTATTACAAAAAGAAATAGCAAAGTATATAACCAATATAAATGGTACAAATTCACAAAATAGACTATGGCTAAAACTTGAAAAGGAGTTCTTTGGTTCAAGGAAGATTTATATCTATGTGCAATATACGTTTCCCTATAAATTCAAACTATTTTGAAAATGATTATAACTTATTAGAAAATGAGATCAGTACTTTTGCAAGACAAGGAAAAAAACTTTTAATGGGGACATAAATGCAAGGACTGGAAAATGTCCTGATTTTATTACAGTAGATTCTTGTCATTGACAAATAAATAAGTTTGATGCTGAAAATCTAATACCAGATTATTATGAAGTGGACACTGAAATTTCTAAAACAATCAAGATAATGTTACAAATGTACATGGTAAATCCTTACTAGAATTGTGTATTGCCTCAAGGTAACGCATATTAAATGGCAGATTTATAGGGAGAGCCTAGGCTACTATACTTATATGTCAATAAATGGATGCAGTGCTGTAGATTATGCATTAATAAACGAAAATCTCCTCTCCTCAGTGAAATACTTTCAAACTGACGATTTTACTTACTTGTCAGATCATGTACAGATTCAGTTAACTTTAAATTGTAATATAAAACATTTAAATTTTTGACCTTAAAAGTCATATGGAAAAAAATGGAAAATTTGAAAAGATATAATGGACTGAAAACTCACAAAACTTGCTACTTAAAGCTTTTACGTCAGAGCATATAAAAATGATATATTAAATGTTGAATTAAATGAGTATGAGGAAAATCAGAAAGGGGTTGATAGTGCAACTGAAAATTTAACTAATATTTTGATAATATCTCTGAGATTACTTGTAAAATATCAAAAGGTTTAAAAGAAAGAGAAAAATATAGAGAGGTATGGTCAGACAATTGTGTCTATGAGACAACGAAAGAAATAAACTTGGTTGAAATAAGCTTTAAAATGTCCAAATAATCAACTTAAACAGAAATATTTTGAATTGTTAAAAGTTTTTAAAAATGGTAAAATTTAAAAAGCACAATACAAAGAGAAGATATTTAACTCGTTGACAGATAGTTTTGATAAAAACCTAAAGATTATTGGAAATTTTAAAAGACGAAGAAAAGAATACGAAGCATATTCAGGACCAAGGAAAACCCACATTTGTAAATATAAAATGGAAAGAGGAAATAGAAAAACAACTTGTTAATATTGAAAAGAACATTGCATCTAATAGAGAAACAGATGCTCCAATAAAATACTCTGAAATAAAAACGTTATTAGTAAGCTAAAAAGAAAAAGCTCCTGGGCCAGATACCATTATTAATGAAATAGTAAAATTTAGTAAAATGTATTTATCATAAGTATTGTTAAAGTGTTTAACCCTATTTTGAATACCGGTATTTACCCATCAATGTGGAAATACTCATATTTAATTTTATTGCATAAATCAGGAGAAAAAGTGATCCTAATAATTATCCCTGATTAGTTGCTTACCAAAGTTGTTTAATGCTGTATTAAATGAAAAATTGATTAAACTGGTGGAAAATACTATCAGCAATACTCAATTTGGCTTTTGGAAAAATCATAGAACCTCTGATAGTATATTTGTGCTTAAGTCCTTAATAAACAAATACTTACACAAAAATAAAAATAAAATATATGCCTGCTTTGTATATTTAAAAAAAAAGGCTTTTGATTCTGTCTGTAGAACAGCCTTACTTTATAAACTGTATAATGCAGGAGCAGGGAAAAATATTTTATTATTAAAGGACAGTATGAAGAAACAAAATCTGCTTTTAAGCACCAAATAAAGAGTGGCATACAAGAATATTTTGAAGTCACACAAGGGTTAAACAGGGAATTAATTGGGTCCTACTATATTTAATTCATTTATAAATGATTTAGATACAGAGTTTTCAAATGAAAAAAACTGTCCATTGGAACTGATTGATACTAAAATAGGATCTTTACAATTTCCTGATGACCTTAAGAAGGTTATAAAATAGTCTGAACAACTTAGAAAATATTGTGAAAAGTGGCAATCGACTTTAAATATTAATAAAACTAAAACAATGATTCTGCAGTATTATAATAAAAAGTGGAACCATCTTATACAAAATATAAAATGAAAATTTGACAAATGTCTCTGAATATTCATTTCTTGGAAATCTTGTAAAACAAATGGAAACGTATTACATAGCTCTGAAGGACTTGTAAATAAAGCAAGGAAAGTGATGTTTGCCATTAAAACTTATACTAGTTCTTTAAATAATCTGCCATGCAGTTAAAGTAGCTTGCAGTCTTTTGACTCTATAGTTAAACCAATAGACACTTACAATTCAGAAAGTACTTATATGGATACATATGTTTCAAAATTTAGAGCAGAAAAACGTGCAAATATCTCCAAAACAAATATAGACCTCCTTAATTTTACTGATAAATCATGTTTAGAAAAATTACAATTGTCTTTCTGTAAGTATATCCTCGGAACAAGAAAATCATCAAACATAGCCGTGAGAACATAGCTAGGAAGATATACCCAGTAGAGATGCATATAAAACTCAGAGTATACTTTACCTTACAAGATTACTAAATTCTGAAATTAATCCATTATTATATGAATCCTTTTACTTTCTAAAAGTTTGGATAAATCAGGTTGCTACACCTGGTTTACATACGTTAAAAATATTATGAAAGAGGTAAATATAGATATATCCATTCTTGAGGAAACTAGGAAAAATTACTCAAAGTGGTTAAAAAACCTAAAACACCAATTTTAAATTTCTGCAAACATATTTTTAAACAAAATTTGAAAAAATAGATAAAAAAGTAAATTATATTTATCTAAAAGTTTGAAGCAAAATTTAGAAATGGAAAATTACTTATTAAACTGTAAGCCTTTTGAAAAGAGAAGCAACATAACAAAATGAGAATTAGCGACCATAATTTATTGATAGAAAAGGAAGACATTTAAAATACCTAGAGAAGAAGACTATGCCCATCCTGTAATACATTGGAGGATGAAGCTCATTTTATTTTATACTGTAAAAAATTCTAAACTTAGAGATAACTTTTTAGGAAATGTAGTTAAACATATGCCAGATTTTATATCCTGGCAAGAACATAAGAAAATAAAATATTTTCTTTGCCCATCAACCTCAAAAGAAGTAGAATGCTTAGGGTCCTTTTTAAACAGGCATTATAACTGAGGACAGGGACTCTTGATTTATTTATATAAATATATATAAATAGATTGTTTTGCTTTTTACTGGTGTATGTTTTATGGGAAATGTTTTCCTATGGTTTTGTTTTGAAATATTTTTGTGTATGTTTGCATTCATATAATTTGTCACAAACTTATATATGTTTAGAGTTTATATGACAATAAATATTTGAAGATTGAAGATTCTTAAACAAGAACAATCATACAATCCTGGTCGACCTACCAATTGTATTGATTTGTTATTTGTTTTGGTCCTTAATATGCATGTAACATTTGCCACTGGACGTTAATCAATCGACCAATCCATTTATTTATATATCCGATTGTGCTTAACACACCTAGTACTGCAACATAGATGTTAAAGTGTGTTATGTTTGCCTCGTGTGAATGAGGATGTTTTTCGTCTATTTTACTTTGGGATGAGCTTACATGTAATCGAGAGGCGAAAGATACCAGAGGGACATCCAAACTCATAAGTCGAAAATAAACTGACACACCGTGGCTAAAAAGAAAAAGACCAACAAACAAGCAATAATACACAAAACACAACATAGAAAAACTAAAGACTGAGCACCACGAACCCCACCAAAATTAGGGGTAATCTCAGGTGCTCCGGAAGGGTAAGCAGATCCTGCTCCACATGTGACACCCGTTGTGTTACTCATGTTAGTACAAACCCGGTAATAAGTCTAATTCGGTAGGTGACATTCGGGAAAAGGGACGGGATTGAAGTTACGACCTTAGAATTTACACAGTTCACTGACATGTTATAGGACTACTGAACCAGTACACTCACATTAACATTTCATACATTTTATACCGAAAATATGAATTCACCACTTTCAAAAGTTTTGTTTTATTGCCACCACAACAGAGTTGTCTTTTCTACGTATAAACCGTTTCGTGCCGAATTTATTGATCACTATCACACTTGTGGTTAACAACCATTGTAAGTGAGAACCACAGAACAAACTATTTTTTCAAAAATATACAGAAACAACATTTTGTTTTAAACTGATGTCGTATACATAAGGGTCTGGATGGGGTTTACAGAATAGAGAATAATGGACAAAAGTGTAGAATAAAGGGCAAAATAAATAAAGAATAGAGAATTATGGACAAAAGATGGTGACGTTCCTTGTCACCATCTTACGGTGTTTATATATCTCAACTTGTACGATTCGCTCGTGTATGTAACAACGTTTCAGATTTTAACGAAAGAAATTTATGTATTACTGAAAATTATTACACCAGGGTTTTCGATATCACAAACTAGTCAAAACATTTACTAAATTTTATCATCGGTACAAGGGCATCATTCGTAAATATAGCTCAACATGCAGACTTCTTATACGTTCAGGTATTTCACATCCAATCTTTTATGGTAATATTCTTTATAAAGCACAAAATGTCAGTATTCACCTAAGAAGCTAACAAAACCTTTAAATAGACTTATTAAGAAGGGATATAGTTACGATACTGTTGTCAGGTCATTAAAGATTGCATATTTTGGCTTTAATATTGATTCACTTATAGGGTCTTTGCATCGGAACTAAACACATTTATTTAAAACCAGTTGTTGGCATGACACGGGTTATGCTCTTCTCATATATTTTATGATGGTATGATACTAAACCCTAACGGGAGGGATTGTGCCTGATATTCATTTGATGAAGACATAATCTTTCAATCAGTTTAATTGAGGTCTGGAGCTGGCATGTCAGTTAACTGCTAGTAGTCTGTTGTTATTTATGTATTATTGTCATTTTGTTTGTTTTCTTTTGTTACATCTTCTGACATCGGACTCGGACTTCTCTTTAACTGACTTTTAATGTGCGTATTGTTATGCGTTTACTTTTTACATTGGCTAGAGGTAGAGGGAGGTTGAGATTTCATAAACATGTTTAACCCGCCGCATTTTGCGCCTGTCCCAAGTCAGGAGCCTCTGGCCTTTGTTAGTCTTGTATTATTTTTACTTTTAGTTTCTTGTGTATAATTTGGAGTTTAGTATGACGTCCATTATCACTGAACTAGTATATATATTTGTTTAGGGGCCAGCTTAAGGACGCCTCCGGGTGCGGAATTTCTCGCTGCATTGAAGACCTATTGGTGACCTTCTGTTGTTGTCTGTTCTGTGGTCGGGTTGTTGTCTCTTTGACACATTCCCCATTTCCATTCTCAATTGTAGAATAAAGGGCAAAATAGATAAAGATTAGAGAATTATGGACAAAAGTGTAGAATAAAGGGCAAAATAAATAAAGATTAGAGAATTATGGACACAAGTGTAGAATAAAGGGCAAAATAAATAAAGATTAGAGAATTATGGACAGTAGTGTAGAATAAAGAGCAAAATAAATAAAGAATAGAGAATTATGGACAAAAGTGTAGAATAAAGGGCAAAATGAATAAAGAATAGAGAATTATGGACAAAAGTGTAGAATAAAGGGCAAAATGAATAAAGAATAGATAATTATGGACAAAAGTGTAGAATAAAGGGCAAAATGAATAAAGAATAGAGAATTATGGACAAAAGTGTAGAATAAAGGGCAAAATAAATAAAGAATAGAGAATTATGGACAAAAGTGTAGAATAAAGGGCAAAATAAATAAAGAATAGAGTATTATGGACAAAAGTGTAGAATAAAGGGCAAAATAAATAAAGAATAGAGAATAATGGACAAAAGTGTAGAATGAAGGGCAAAATGAATAAAGAATAGAGAATTATGGACAAAAGTGTAGAATAAAGGGCAAAATGAATAAAGAATAGATAATTATGGACAAAAGTGTAGAATAAAGGGCAAAATGAATAAAGAATAGAAATTATGGACAAAAGTGTAGAATAAAGGGCAAAATAAATAAAGAATAGAGAATTATGGACAAAAGTGTAGAATAAAGGGCAAAATAAATAAAGAATAGAGTATTATGGACAAAAGTGTAGAATAAAGGGCAAAATAAATAAAGAATAGAGAATAATGGACAAAAGTGTAGAATGAAGGGCAAAATAAATAAAGAATAGAGAATTATGGGATGCTAAAATATAAAGATTAGAGAATTATGGGATGCTAAAATATAAAGATTAGAGAATTATGGGATGCTAAAATATAAAGATTAGAGAATTATGGGATGCTAAAATATAAAGATTATAGAATTATGGGATGCTAAAATATAAAGATTAGAGAATAAACAGGAAAATAAAATTAAGGATAAAGAAAAATGGTCTAAAAATTTCAAGAATAAAGGCTCCCAATCCAGACCCTAATATATTGTTTATCCTAATTGTCAATGTAAACTAACTATTTGCTTCACTTCTCTTCTGAAACAAATTAATTTTTTCAAGAAATTTAAAATCAAACACCAAAACAACACAAAATTTTTAATTTACATGTATTTTGAAAGCAAATTTTCCTAAAGATTTGATATGTTTTGCATTGCACAAGGTCAGGCTTTTCCTGACTGCTAATGAAGATTATATGCATAAGTTCAGGGCGGAATAAGGCGGGGCATGGCTGTAATGCAGCACATCAAAAGCAAATCAGGAGAGCTTAAGTCAGGCTGTTAGATTTATCTTTTAATTTGTATCATATTTTGTTATTAGCCTAAGTCAGGTTGTTAGTTGTATCTTTTAATTGTTTTACATTTTGTTATTAGCTGAAGTCAAGCTGTTAGTTGTATCTTTTAATTGTTTCATATTTTGTTATTAGCCTAAGTCAGGTTGTTAGTTGTATCTTTTAATTGTTTCACATTTTGTTATTAGCTGAAGTCAAGTTGTTAGTTGTATCTTTTAATTGTTTCATATTTTGTTATTAGCCGAAGTCAGGTTGTTAGTTGTATCTTTTAATGGTTTCACATTTTGTTTAACTCTATATCTTACTTAGATATCTTTGTAAAAGATTTTTGTAAGAAATCAGTACGTAACTTAAATTTGGACTTCTAGACCAGTAAACATTTTCTGTTCTACATTTATCGTGTATGAAGTTACTAAAATATTCGCCGGATGAGGTTGCTGATTATATGATAAGTATCTAAAACTGTAACAGTATTTTTGAAGATGTGATTAAAATCATTCGTAAATATATCAGACAGTTGTCAAATCTATCTGAACTCTCCGTGCAATAAAGTTCTATAGCTATAGACGGGTTTATCTATAATTATACCTCGACAAGTTGCTTTAAAAAGGACAATACGTGAACCTTAGAACTTTTTATTCTAATTATTAATTCAACTGAATAAGAAATTATATATCAGTGTTATCTTGGCCATGTGTGTGGAGGATAATATTTTCTTTTATTGTAAATAATTACAATTTTGGCATGTTGAGAGAAGTGTTAAATATAAAGCAAGGAGAGAAAAAAGATTCCCAGACGTATAATTTCTTAAAGAATAATAATAATTCAAAACATAGAGGACACATGTACCTTCTTCCAATATTCATAAAATTAATCTAGAAATAACTAATGAGGCATTGCGAACTGGTCAGTTAGCAGGACACATTAATGTTCGTTACCGACCAATCATCAATAAGTGTAACTCTCCGCGAGAGATACTTATTTGATCTAATTATAAATATAAAAAGAAGATGTGATAGGATTGCCAATGAGACAACTCTCCACAAGAGACCAAATGACACAGAAATTAACAACTATAGGTCACCGTATGGCCTTCAACAATGAGCAAAGCTCATACCACATAGTCAGCTATAAAAGGCCCCGAAATGAAAAATGTAAAACAATTCAAACGAGAAAACTAACGGCCTAATTTATGTACAAAAATGAAAGAAAAACAAATATGTAACACATCAACAAACGACAAACACTGAATTACAGGCTCATGACTTGGGACAGGCACATACATACAGAATGTGGCGGGGTTAAACATGTTAGCGGGATCCCAACCTCCCTAACCTGGGACAGTGGTGTAACAGTACAACATACGAACGAACTATAAAAATCAGTTGAAAAAGGCTTAACTCATCAGAGGGAATCAAACAGAAATACTACACAGTGTGGACGTGGCCGGGTACTTGTATATCCCAACAACAAATAGACACTAAGTATAGATCTGAGAGTACTGGCAGTTACTGACAGCTAGTTCAAAGCCACTAACAACTAATTAAAAATCATGCATCTAAGACTAAATTATCAATCCGTACACATTCAACATCCAATTATTGAAGAAGCATAACTTTTACATTCAAGATACAAAATTTCATTAATAAAATAGAGACACACGAGGTTAAAAATATGCATTCGTATTGACTATGCTGTACGTCAATGTACACAAACATGATCATTGATAATTAAGAAGAAACTGTTATCAATGCATTAGAATTTATTGACACACAGGAGAATATACTTTAAAGATTCTGAACAAAATAGATTTAACTGCATTTGTTCAATTAATTCTTAGAAACAATGAATTTGAGTTAAATGGACTGTTATACAAACACATTATAGGAGCGCCCATGGGTGGTATATTGTCACCAACATGCACAGATCTGCATCTGTCTGCTCTATTCATTAAAATCTTAGATAAGTTCCAATGGAGAAAACATCAAATTACACTGTCAATAGGGATGACGGTTTTATGGTCTTCACAGGCAAATTCGAGCAAGTTGAAGATTTCCTTAACCTTGCAAACGAAATTGACCATCTACTTAAGTTCTAATATGAGGTGTCGACATCTAGTATGGCCTATTTAGAGGGTGGTGAAAGGTTATTTTCGTGCAACGTTTTCGGCCTTTTATTTCACGTGTTTCTGTTTTTCGACGTTTTATTTCTCGTTTTCTCGAGTTTGGTTCGATGTGCGTGCTTCGTGTTGTCCCTTAATTATTTTCCGTGTTTCGTGTCGGTACTCTTATTTTTCGTGCTTGTCCCGCATTGGATTAAAAAGTAAACCGGGGCTAATTCAAAGTCAGCCCAAATATTGTTTTAAATTATAAACTAATTAACTGGTCCCAAGATATTTATTAATAGCCTATTGTATTACTATGATAAATCGGATGCAACTAACGGACGCTAAAGGTGACCACATGCAGGGTCGCCATGTCCATTTATAATGACTGCATGATCTCCAAGAGCGGTTGAGTAATAACTTTTGGTACTTTTTCCTTTATATTTACGATTTTATTCATGCATGGCTTCGTTTTTCCAGAACGTTTTTTTTTTTTTTTCCGTGCAACGTTTTGCGATTTGTTATTTCACGTGTTTCCGTGTTCAGACCCTCCCTTTACCACCCTCTATTTAGATACCGAAGTGTACAAAGTGAACGATTCCATGATAATGGAATTCTTGATGTTAAGTCACATATACTAAAAACACAGAAACGTATCAATATTTACCAATCACTAGTGCACATCCAAAACACACATAAATTTAAGAGCATTAGAGTGTGTGAATAATATAAGAAATTTCTACTACTACCACTAAGTCACCACCGTCATTTGGTTGACTATCCTGTCACTGTTTGATGTGCAAATAAAAACATGGAACTTGAAATTTAATGTGCATGCAGTAGTCTCTTGAACGAGTCAAGACTTTCTGCAGCGGTCACCGCAATAAAAGTGACATCAATGAATTAAATAAACATTAAATTAACTTACAAGATAACTTAATTGATAGAGAATACTGTAAAAGGAAACAGTAAAAGTTGTAAAATGTATATTAACGAACAGTCTTTATTTTACTTGTTTTATTTTCATTTGAAACAGATTTTTTTATCTGATTTGTCTAAATGACAAGTGTACATAATGATTTTATTGTTACAAATCAAATCCCAAAGTCCACTATAACTCATTATGTAGAAACCACAGCACTATTTTAAAATATCTCTCTGTGAATATCTAGACACAGATGTTTGATACCATAGGTCGTTATAATTAAATCTTGACCATTTAACTTTCACTTGTTTATCAAAGGGTACAACTGTCAACTTTGCTCAAATCAGTAAACCATTGCAATGCATAAAATGTAGCTTTACAATAAATATACATGTTTGAAAAGGATCTATAGATTGTTTATTATCATATATCAGATAAAGGAATTAGCGATCTGTGAAGATTCTTTATTGCCATGTTTTAAATATCTTAGATACACCGTATGGAGGTGCTCTTAATTGCAGGAAGCTAATACAGATAAGATGAATAGGTGTTCCGAATGAACAATAATTTAGCGTCCCAATATTCCTCCATAGACTATATTTCTAACTAATATATATGCGTGAACCCGCAGGGGTTCACGCAAAACATGGGCGCATCCATTAACCTCTCACGTGACCGATCAGAAATTACAACCGTGAAAATAACGCACGTGTATTGATCAAAACATTATCGATTTTCTGTTTACATTTGTATTTCTTTCATTTTCTGATTAATTAGGTTTTCCACTTTTCCGTGGAAAGACCTATTGATTTTGTTCTGATAATTATTATTATTATTAGGTCTTTCCACTTTTCCGTGGAAAGACCTATTGATTTTGTTCTGATTATTATTAGGTCTTTCCACCTTTCCGTGGAAAGACCTTTTGATTTTGTTCTGATTATTATTATTTTTTTTTTTTTTTTTGTCTTCCGCCTAATTTTTTTCTTGCGTAGTATTGATGTTTCAAAAGATGTCGCTTAGATATTTGGAATATGTTATCTTATAGTTTATACGCTTTTAAAACTGACAACTGCGTAACCAAATACTTTACGTTGTAAGAGTTATCTCCCCAAACACTGTTTTTCTTGTGGCCACTACTCCTTCGCAACCGTAAAAGAATACGACAAATTTATTTTACCAAATTGCTCGTTACATCTTCAGGATTAGGATTTTAATTTGACCGAAGCTATTCGGAGACTCCATATGAGAGTTATTCCCCCTTATGTATTTGATATAAGTGATTTGTATTTCTAACTGGTAAACCATAAGTGATATTGGCCTAGGATCTTTGGATTTGAGGTCCTTGGTCCATAAAAATGAAAATGAAGTCAAGGTCAAAGGTCAAGGTCATATTTTAGATTTTATATTTCTTTGATTTCCTATAATTCTCGAATGGTTATAGATACAGAAAATTTAAATAGTGAAAATGTTTGTTCCTTCAAGGGCAACTTTGTTACATTATGACTCTATTGGTTTTACCATTGTGTAAGATACATAACCCCATTGAAGGTTTATAAAAGACATTATTAGGCAAAACTCTTAAACAAAGGTCCTAGACCCATAGGGTCTTTGTAATGACATTGTCGACCAATGACCTTGATCAAGGTTACAAGGTCAAAGGTCAAGGTCATGGACAAAGAGGCAAATTATGTGTTTTTGCACTATTTAAAGAGTTTTATGTGTGTTTTAATGCTTTTGTAGGTTGACAACCAACCAATTAATTAACCAACCAACCAACCAACCAGCCAATCAATCAATCAATCAATTAATCATTGCATGCATGCATGTTTCCGTCTCATGTGTTTAATACGGGGTCCAAGATCTCCTTTGTTTCTTTTCGCCTGTTTCAAGAAACCCTATCCAACGTGTTTAATTAGTAAACCAACCAACCAACCAACCAACCAACCAATCAATCAATCAATCAATCAATCAATCAATCAATCAATCAATCAATCAATCAATCAATCAATCGTTACATGCATGTCTCCGTCTCATGTGTTTAATACGGGGTCCAAGGTCTCATTTTTTTTTTTTCGCTTGTGCCAAGAGACTCTATCCAACGTGTATAATCGATCAATCAATCAATCAATCAATCAATCAAGCAAGCAATCAATCAACCAACCAACCAACCAACCAACCAACCAATCAATCAATCAATCAATCAATCAATCATTGCATGCAAGTTTCCGTCTCGTGTGTTTAATACGGGGTCCAAGATCTCATTTGTTTCTTTTCGCTTGTTTCAAGAGACTCTATCCCACGTGTTTAAATAATCAACAAACCACCCAACCAACCAACCAACCAACCAACCAATCAATCAATCAATAAACAAATGAATTAATCAATTATGTTTCGGAGGGGAAAATACCATTAACAATTGTTTTCAAATCAATTGATTTATATTATTGTATGAACATCTTTTCTAAAAAAAATCCACATGCATGTTATCTGATCTTCTCTGAAACTACATTTCCAATTGACCTCAAAATTTGCAGTCAGCAGGGTATACATGTGTTACATCTTCACAGAACAACGTGGTGCAGCTACCTCCCAAGAATTTCCGTAGAGAAAAGAAATTGCAATGCCGTAAAAATCGCTTGCTAGCTCCGTAAATCTCAGGGAAATCCTACAATAAAATGTCTGCTCCTAGATTAAAATACAAATCTCTGTTACAAACTGCTGCTGAAAAATGTACATTGTACGAAAATAATCGATAAACGTGTTTTAAAGTTACACAGGATCAATTAAATCCAAAGCATGCACTGCTCGTGAACTGTGATCGAAACGTCAATTACCTACAATGACAAAAGAAATACATTGTGTGTACTCCGTCGCTATACATGTTCTCTGTCCAACGTCTCCACCTAAATACTAAGTTTTCGCTATTATAAAGCTTCGTCACGTGACCCCACAATCAGGCGCGAGACGAATACGCGCGCGGGACCTGAAATAGAATAAAAACTTTCCAAACTAAATATAGAAACTTAACCCAACACACTAATATGGACCCTTTAAAGAAAGAAACAAACAAACAAACAAACAAACAAACACACACACACACACACACACACACATATATCAATCAATCATGTTTCAGAAGGGAAAGACCGTTAACACAATTGTTTTAAAACAATTGATTTATATTATTTTTTTTTTTTCTTCCGCCTAATTTGTTTCTTGCGTAGTATTGATGTTTCAAAAGATGTCGCTTAGATATTTGGAATATGTTATCGTATAGTTTATACGCTTTTAAAACTGACAACTGCGTAACCAAATACTTTACGTTGTAAGAGTTATCTCCCAAACACTGTTTTTCTTGTGGCCACTACTCCTTCGCAACTGTAAAGATTACGACAAAATTTATTTTACCAAATTGCTCGTTACATCTTCAGGATTAGGATTTTAATTTTGACCGAAGCTATTCGGAGACTCCATATGAGAGTTATTCCCCTTATGTGTTTGATATAAGTGATTTGTATTTCTAACTGGTAAACCATAAGTGATATTGGCCTAGGGTCTTTGGATTTGAGTTCCTTGGTCCAAAAAAGAAAATTTGGTCAAGGTCAAAGGTCAAGGTCATATTCTAAATTTTGATTTTGGCTTATTTTCACTTGTTTTCAAAACCGTATAAGATATCGACAACATATTATTACTAAATTGTTAGTTGCGACATGTCGTAACACATACATTTTGGTTTAAAGGGTGCGCTAACATTAAATTAGAGTTTTCTCCCCTCTTGTATTTAAAAATACGCGTATGGTGATATAACTCATTAACCATATATAACTAAGACCTAGGGTCTTTTGATTTGAAGTCCTTGGTTTATGACCTTGAAATTGAGCTCAAGGTCATAGGTAAGTTTGACGTTCTAGATTTTGACCTTTGCCTTTACCTGATATGTATACATGATAAAGCCATGGGACTTTTTGCATTAGGTTGCAAGCCATTTGACCTTGAAAAATCCAACCGGAAGTGACCTTGTGTAAACCGGAAGTAGCTATTTTTTGTACTTATTTAATATAAAAGTATATAGAACCATATATTTTTGGAATCAGTGTCAAGTAAACATTCAAATTATACCGGAAGTAACATTTTTCAAACCGGAAGTAACAAATTATCTCCCTTATTTAAAAAAAAATGTCTAGAAACTATATATTTTTGGAATCAGCATACAATAAGCTATCATTTGACGCTGGAAATGACATTTGAAACCGAATTTTAATATTTTCATATTAAAATAGATCTTTATGGGTGGAAAGACCTTCAATTGTTCTCTGAACAATTGGTTTTAATTATTATTTTTTTTTTTTTTCTTCCGCCTAATTTTTTTCTTGCGTAGTATTGATGTTTCAAAAGATGTCGCTTAGATATTTGGAATATGATATCGTATAGTTTATACGCTTTTAAAACTGACAACTGCGTAACCAAATACTTTACGTTGTAAGAGTTATCTCCCAAACACTGTTTTCCTTGTGGCCACTACTCCTTCGCAACCGTAAAAGAATACGACAAATTTATTTTACCAAATTGCTCGTTACATCTTCAGGATTAGGATTTTAATTTTGACCGAAGCCGTAATGAGATTCCATATGAGAGTTATTTCCCTTATGCATTTGATATAAGTGATATGCATGTGAAACTGGTAGACCATAAGTGATAGAGACCTAGGATCATTTGATTTTAGGTCCTTGGTCCAAAAAATAAAATTAGGTCAAGGTCAAAGGTCAAGGTCATATTATAAATTTTGATTTTGGATTATTTTCACTTCTTTTCAAAACCGTATAAGATATTGACAACATATTTTATTAAATTGTTAGTTGCGACATGTCGTAACACATACATTTTGGTTTAAAGGCTACGCTAACATTAAATTAGAGTTTTCTCCCTCTTGTATTTGAAAATACTCTTATGGTGATATAACTCATTAACCATATACAATTAAGACCTAGGGTCTTTTGATTTGAGGTCCTTGGTTTATGACCTTGAAATTGAGCGCAAGGTCATATGTTATTTTGACGTTCTAGATTATGACCTTTGCTGTTACCTCATATGTAAATATGATAAAGCCATGGGACTTTTGTATTAGGTTGCAAGCCACTTGACCTTAGAAAGCCAACCGGAAGTGACCTTATGTAAACCGGAAGTAGCTATTTTTTATTTATTTAATATAAAAGTATATAGAACCATATATTTTGGAATCAGTGTCAAGTAAACATTCAAATAATACCGGAAGTAAATTTTTCAAACCGGAAGTAACAAATTATCTCCTTATTTATTTTTTTTTTATATAAACCTCATATTTTTGGAATCAGCGTACAAAAGCTATCATTTGACGCTGGAAATGACATGTTAAAACGAATTTTATTATTTTCATATCAAAATAGATCTTTACGAGTGGAAAGACCTTCAATTGTTCTCTGAACAATTGGTTTTAATTTTACTATGGATACTGCCGACAGTTATAAAAAAGGTGGTGGCATTTCTTATGCAGTTTGTAGTCGTACAAATAATCGTAGAAAACTTTAGATGTGGAAAAAATCAATATGTGAATTACACAACGAGTTGCATAATGACTGCCCTGGTTTGATTCTATATAAATTTCATCTGATGCCTTCTGACGAGCCAACAAAACTTGAATGATCAAAGCTATATCAGAAAAACTTTGATTAAACAAGTTTTGTATGGCGCTGGCCCTAAACTAGATAAAATTTGTAGTAGAAGCGGTAAAAGTCTGGATTAACCATAAATGAAGCTCCATAAAGGATGGGGCGGCCACCCCCTAAATCCCCCTGCACATTTCTTTAGATAATAACAATGAAACCTATCCGAGGCTAATTGTAGTTATAATTGTAAGCAAATCAACTCAGTATGAAGAGACGAACTTTTTATTCATGACGACTATCTTTATGCTGCAAAATGGACAGAAATTCCGACATCTCAAAATAAGATAAAAGGGAGAACCATGTCGGCCGGTATAGAAATATTATGAATGACAGTGACGCTTTATTGTAGAAATTTCTTGAAAACAAGTGACAGAAATTTAGTTTCTTCTCCTCACTGTCGCTGTGGTGACTTGAAACTAACTCCCACTTTTTATTATTTTGGCCATTATATTCGGACATAAGACAAGAAATGATAATATCATTTGGAAGCCTACAATTAACAGTACCAATGGACACCGAATTACTAATAAACGGCTCAAATATGATTTCAAATGAAGAAAACACTAGTTTATTTCTCATGGTACAACGATTCATTATTAAATCTAAAGGTTTACAAACTAATAATTCACACAATATACCTGTAAGCATTTCATCTTATTAGTTTACTTATTCAGTTCAATATGAAACCCAACTGACATTATCAATATTTTTATTATGTAACAGAGCATGTAGTTTTGA
>JAASAO010000788.1:0-33674 GCA_017311375.1 Mytilus coruscus | reverse complement strand
GACCCACCCTTTCCTTTACTTCGAGTCTTTTGAGGTTTGCTTTTGACCGCTATCCACCTGTGTTTATACTGGTAAAGTCCCTAAGTTGCTTCTTTATGAGATGAAACATTGCAATTGTATTTGTGAACCATAAGGTTAACACACGAAAATATCGATCAATATTATGTATCTCTCAATAAAGTCTTGGTGTGTTAATCAGTTATATTTCAAAGTGCCAGCTATAAGAATATTGCATTAACATATTTACTTCCGGGGTCAAGACAAGTTGTGTTTTTTTATTCTTTTGTTTGGTATTTTGGGATGATATAACAGAATTATATACACATGTATATAATATATATATTTAAATCTGAGGTCAATATATTGCTACATTTTACTTACATTAATGTGCATAGTTACTGCTTAGAGAACGTAAGACCTGTCTAATCCAACATTGCCACATCATCACCTGTATATCTAAATTTAAATGTCCTCATTTCCTATAAATAACTTCGAATGAATATAAATAATGTAGGTCATTTTCAAATTGAAGAGTAGATCTGTACATGTTCCAGGATGAAAATTTGAATTCTAATATTAACCTGACTCTGACATCAAGGGTTTACTTTAATTTAAAAAAAAATATCTACATTCATTGCAAAATATATCGTGAACAGATTTAAAATCAAGGCTCGCATAGCGTTTTAAAATTTTCATTAGTCGAATATGGTAGGGTTTATTCAATGAAATACCCAACGTCCTTTCAACTTGTGCTAGAAATATATGAAAGCCAAATGTTTGGCTTACACATTTTGTCAATAGATTATCAGTTACTGTACGACACGGTAGATTCATAATTTTTTAATGATATATATATATAATGAGTATGCTTTATGGGATTCCTAATATTGTTCTTTGTCATATAAACATATAGTTGTTGGTGACAAAGAATAAAAACAAAATATAATAACAATTAAATAACATTTGAATTGTTTATAAACAAACACATAACAATTAAATAATGAGGATACTTATGGCCTCAGGTTAAACGACTCTTCAATTTCGTATTTGCAAGATTTGGTCTTATGACCGCTTTAATTCGATGAGTCTTGTGTAGACACAACGCGCGTCTGGTGTTCCAAATTATAAGCCTGGTATCTTTGATGAGTTTCTTAAACGTCTGGGTTGGGTGAATTGTTCCTCACATATATATAGGAAGAATATACACTATGAGAGTTTAGCAGTTTTGACAATATAAATGCATCTTTCAGTGGAGGAATTTTTATTATCAAAATTTAAACCGTAAGTAAGATAAAGACTGTGAAAACACTCAAATATTCCAGAGGTATTCGTCCTTATTCTGCTAACTCCAATATTTGAGGCTATTTTTCTAAACTAATATTTAACATGCGGTTGCTTGTGTTAAATGAAACAACGTGCAAGTCTCTGGTCATTTGTTTTCTCGAGCCTATACCAGTCATAACTAGAACATCACTAGGATCTAGTACATTATGACCATATATTGTGAAGTCAACACGTTAGACAATAACCTGACTACCTGACAAGCTTCTAAGGAGGCTGACATAGTATGGTAATATACCACCATATCTCTAAATGAGAGTCATCGGATTTGGCCGTAAAACATGACAAATTTTATATTTTGACTTTGAAATCAAGAACGTTATAAGAGCAATGTACCTTTGATTTGGGATTTTATTCAAGAATCAATACCTTTTCCCTTCTATCAATGTTCCTTTGATTTAGAATTCTTTTTCAAGAATTAATACATTTCCCTCTCTTTCTATTTCAGCAATGTTGAGAATTGTCATCAAAACAATTTTGACACTTTAAAAGAGCTGATTTCTTTATCACACGTTCAATTTTAAAGATACAAAAGACAAATCTGCTTACTTCAATCTTTCGTTAGCAGAAGATAATGCATACATGGGCTGGGTAGGGGTTGAGGATATTTAGGGAGGGTTGAGAAGAAATGAACGAACCAATAGTTATCTGATATTGTAATTGCGTTCAAATGGTATAACTATACAATTTTAAAGTATTCTCCTGATTAGTATTTTCAATTGTACGCTTATTTAATTTTAACAGAGAACAATTCTGTTTATTTAATTATTATTCAATCTCTGTGGAAGAAAACCCCAATCATTATGGTTTAAATGATCTACTTAGAAAACACGATAAGCAAATATATACTATATATTAGAAAGAACAAAAAGAACTGTGCAAAAGTTTTCAAGGTAACCATAAAATTGCCAGGAAATCTTTCTTTGTTACACGGAAACAATTTCAGTCAAAATAAATTTGTAAACTTGAAGCACAAAATGGTGCCGTCAGGACCTGTTTATCAGATCAGATTTCCCATCTTTATGAGCTTATCCTGATCATATTATTGATATATATGTCCTTACAATGATGGCAATGATAAAGTATTGTCAAGGAAATTGCTTCGTTGCCTTTATAGAAACGGATAAGTTAAATAGCTCTGAAAAGATAAATAATTATTATGCACGAATTCAACGGCAACAAGGAGGACATTGTTTCCTTCCTTTATAGAAAAGATCTAGTGAAATAGCTCCTAAAGCGATAAATAACTATTATGCTCAAAATCATAGGCATTTTTTTTTTTTGGCCAGAAGGAAAAATCTATTTGTGCAAGTAGTAGATTATGATGAATTTAACTCATTAATGTCGATATACTTGCATCAGCATCACGACAGTTGCCACCAGGAACTTCTCACCCTTGGGGAGCACAAATTAAACAGGACATACATGTACATAACTCAGACTTCCTTGTTTATACTTTTGTTTGTCTTTTGGTCGTTTTTCGTGTGTTTGACATGACATTGTCAGTTCGTTTTCTGAGGTTGAATAACCCTATTTGTTTCTTTCGCCTTTCTTTTCAAAGTTATCCATATACTTCCGACTATATTAAGCATCTACGGTGTAACTCTCAATTTTAAAAATATTCCCATAAGTAATTTTGTACGTTAAAACAGTAACTGTTAATACATATATTATCATTTGTGCATTATTATACATATCCTATCTTTCGTCTCTGCATTCGTGTTAAATGTATAACCGTAATCATTATATAAATTACAATTTAAAAAAAAATGTTTTTTATTTCTTAAATAGAAAACGCAAATTTCGAAGAACTTCAAAGTATGTTCATGAAATTTAAAGGAACAAGGAAAGGTAAGAAATTATCTTAATCTAGAAATTCGCATTTTACAGAAATTCAATTCACTAGATTAACAGGATGGATCTACATTCATTTTTATATTTTTTTATCATTTATTATAAAATCACAGGTCAAATGGAATATTTTCATCACAGAACATAATTTAAAAGATAACACGTGTTTTACTCCAGTAAAGGCTGTTTATACAGGGATATGAAAAAAATGAGAACATGTGCTTGCTAACGTTTGATACAGCGTTCAAATATGAACAAATATAAAAATAAGATATGATATGATTGCTAATGAGAACTCTCCACCAGTAGGTTTGTTTTGAAACTTTAATTTCATTCAATTACTTCATTCTTGCATGCTATTCACATAATTTATCATAACTATCTACATTATGCATTTCTCAATCTGTTAGTACTTACATTTACGAATGCATGAGTATTTTTGTTAGTTGTTTTTCTGCTTTGTATCGATCTAATGAGATAAGCCCTTTTCAACTGATTTTTATAGTTTGTTTTTATGTTGTATTGTTACACCGCTGTCCCAGGTTAGGGGAAGGATTTTTCGCCAGCAAACTAGTTTAACCTCGCCACATTACTGTTTATGCCTGTCATAAGTCAGGAGCCTGTAATTCCGTGGTTGTCGTTGGACTTTAAATCAAATTTGTTTCTCATTCATTGTTTTGTACATAAATCAGGCCGTTAGTTTTCTCGTTTGAATTGTTTTACATTTGTCATTACGGGGCTTTTTATAGCTGACCAGAGGTACGCTGACATATAGTTGTTAATATCTATGTCATTTGGTCTCTGGTGAAGATATATATATATATATATATACATATTCTTATTTTTATATGAAATAAGTACACACACCAATTAATAATATTATTACAGGTTTTTTTTTGTCTCCGATTGTTTTTCTTGACCAACTAAGACCTTTAAAATTGATCACTTGATTAGTTAGTAAAATAAACTAACACAATTTTAATTTATGTAAAGGTATGAGAGAACATGAGGAGAAATTTTCAGCCTTTGCAGCTTCTTTGACTAATCGACAAACCCTGGGAACTAGCCAAATTAATAAATTTAACAAAGTTTGGACGAATGTCAATAATGATTATCACCCAAGTACTGGTGTATACACGGCTCCAAAACCTGGGGTGTACCAGTTCTCATGCACCGTAATGACACCACATGATCAAACCCTTCGCGTCTTCCTATGGAAAAATTACACAAAGACAGTAGGTGTTTATCCTGGTAATTCTGGTTATAACATGGGAACTCTTAATATGGTGTTAGAACTCAGCAAAGGGGACAAGGTATATATCAAGCAGTGGGGATCAGAGAAACGCATCTGGAGTGAACCTGCAAGCAACTTCTGTATGTTTTCTGGTTATCAAATTCGATGAATTACATGTATTCGAATAAAGATGAAATGAATAAACAAATGTTGTCTTTTATCTTTTTGTTATAAACGCATGTTCAGAATGTTCCCTCAATTGATCCTTATATAGAACAATTTGCCAATTTCAGAATCACTTATATGTATTTCAGAGGTATTTTCAAAATCGTAAACCAAGACTTTGTGATTTGTTAAAAGTCTTAGCAATGGGGACAATGTAAAGGTAAACAGATTTAAATCCTTCTATAGATATTTGCTTTTGAATCAAAATTATATATAGGAATATACCATTCATACTTTTTGGGATATCATGAGTTTAAAAAAAATTTGTCTGATTCTAAATTCATGAAAACATATTTTATTTCATAACACAAGTAAAAAATAGTTTGTTACCATTCAAAAATTAAGGGAAAAATAAATATAACATTATAACATTAAATCCCCCTAACAAAAATCTTGTTCCTGTATGGTTACGAAAAAAATGTTTTTGAATTAAGTCAAACACATTGTTTTTTTTTTACGAGAGAAAAAAACCTGCGCCCTTATAACATAAAAAGTCGAGCCTCAATGTCAAAATGTATACTAGTATGTAATTTGTGTCCTGGTTTCATGTGTCTGCTTATGAAGAGGGGCGAAAGATACCAAAGGGACATTCAAACTCATAAGTCGAAAATTGATAACGCCATGGGTAAAAAAGAAAAAGACAAACAGACAAACAAAAGTACACAAAACACAACATAGAAAACTAAAGCCTGAGCAACACGAACCCCACCAAAAACTGGGGGTGATCTCAAGATATCTGTTCTATATAAATCGTAAAGATGTTCATGGGCAGAAGCCAGCTTGTACTACAACTTCAAACTAGTGAGGTCATAATAGATTATACAATAGCTTCCAATTTATAGAATTGAAATATGGGAAGTTCTTAGTTCCCCTTAAAGCGCTTCCCATTAAAAAAAAAAAGACAAAGAAATATGCCACATGTACAAATTCAATGTACTCTCTGTCTGAAACAACGGTCACATGAAACAAAATAAAATTCCCAAATTTCCAAAATTAAACATTTTTATCAAGTCATACATACGTCTGAAAACACGGATCTGTAATCTTTTACACTTTACGAAAACTAGTAATGACCACTCATCGCAGGAAACACTTCATGAATATGTATATAACACAAAACATTTACAGTACAATTTAGTTGTAGTTGAAATACAATGCAGTGGCGGGAAATTATTCGGGTCGTGCATGCAACAAGAATATAACCACGCCTCAAATGAAAGTTAACTACGGTATGACGCCACTGAGTTGAAGTTGTAGTACAGGCTGGTTCGTCCCCTTAAACATCTTTACGATTTAAAGAACATATATTTTCATATGCAAACGCATGAAACAATGACACAAAGACATTTATAATGTTCTTTTAAAGACACTTACAAGTTCCAACTCATTGTTTTTTCTTGCATATGAAAGTGACAATCATAATAAAAGCAAACATTATAAGAGCAAATGTAAAACAACATCTGAATCTTTCTGGAACAAGAATCATTGCTCAAAACGACTCTACAATAGCAAAACACCATTTCCGGTAATAAATATATAAATAAATCCATCATCATGTTTTTATGCCTGTTGAAAGTCAGAATCTCGTCAGTGGTTGTTGCTTACTGTATCTTTATGATTATTTTTTTGTTATTTAGTGTTTATGGCAGAACTTTCATATTCTCTGTTAACTGTTGACAGTTTTCTAGACTCGAAACGATTGAGAGATTTACATATTCTATAGAAACTTCTGTAATGTTTAAGATTGATTGTTGACTTCTAGAAGTCTTTGTTCTTTTTGTGTCGTTGGGTTGCTGTGTTATTTGCATAAAGGGATCTCGATGGACGAGTGGTATAAGTAGTTTATCTACAGCAATCACCAGCCTGTCAACACAGGTTGTAAGTTCGAACTCCGCACGTGGCAGGTGCGTTCGACTCCGATCTTAATTGACTAAAATTGCCAGTTTTCTTGCCGAAGGTCGGTGGTCCTCTTCGGCTTTCTCCAACAATAAAATACTGAATGTCACGATCCTGATTGATTTCTATAGTTACTTGTATACATTTTTGATTGATTGATTGTTGGTGTTTAACGCCACTTTCAGCACTCTTAGCTTTATCGTGGCTGCCAGTTTTTATTGATGGAGGAAACCGGGTATTCAGAGAATCACCATTCTTCGACTGGAAAACTGGCACTCTAGTCAATTTAAATACACACCTCATGAAATTTTAGGGATTTTACTAAATCATTAATTTTACAAATTCCCTGTAACATACTTACATTTTTGCATGTGGGACTAACGGTCGCACAAGGAAAGCATTTTCAAAACATAAAATCAATATATTAAAGTGACGTGTTCATCTCAGCGCCTGTAGGTGTAGGTGAGTAAACTTAATGCATTTTGAATGCACATTATGAATGTGTAGGAGTTTTCTAATCTTTGGGCGCTTGGAATAATGTTGAAAGTTTTTCATACTTGTTCGTAATATTGTTTGAAAAATAAAACAGGGGAAAAAAATTTTGTATGTTTATTGTATAAAAGGAAAAAAAAAGACGTTTTTCATGTTGGTCAGACATATTGAACGCATATTGTCGTGATATGCAATTGTATGAAGAGCTGAGCAGGTTTATACAGGCACAGAGAATTCCGATAACACCAATGGTCTGTTAGCATATATACATGCTCCTTATATAAACGTTCTTTTACCAACAAACTTCCTGATGCCATTAAATTATGCAATATCTCTATTACAATTCATCCATATGCATACTTCCTCAATACGATGAAGGTTTATAGTCAATTTGAATTACTCTTGAACCTATATAAGACCTATTGCAGCAAAGATTTTCAACTACAACAATTTGTTTCTTGTTTTCAACATTAATGATTTATGTATAAACCGCCTGAATGGATACATAACATTTTCATACACATGTATAATCCTACAGGAAATATCATAATTGATTACCATAACTTTTTCAATACTTGTCTTTAGAAAGTTTTCGGAAAAAGGTGAAACAATACGATCCTTAATCCATAATTGGAAACTTAAAAAAATCCAATGAATTCTGTCGTGGTTAAATCAAGATCATGGGCAAAATGTAAGAGGAACACACCAATTTTTCCAATAGGCTATAAACGGAAGTCGCAGATACAAAAGAAATTCGAACACTCATACCACATTTATTTTCAAAGACTCACATGTTACTAGATATCTATGCAATCTTCATATTTATCAATTTTAGAAATTTTGGAATTTAAACAAATGGACCATTCTTGAATTTACTGGATGTAAAAAAATAAGACCTTACAAAAACTATACACTGCGGGGTCAAGAGTTACATTCAAAATACCTACTATAGTAGCCGCGTGATTCAGATGTGGATTCTTAAAATTAAAATCTATTCACGTACAAATGTATTTATACTCATACTCTCTTATACTATCAAATCTTAAGAAATGGACATTTTTACCATTTAAACAAGTATGCCTTACCCAAACTATGTATTTGAATACTACAAAGTTGCAAAGTTTTGTAAAATTCCTACTTTCCGCAGTTTTGTAAAATTCCTACTTTCCTCTTGCAATAATATTAATGGAACCAATTGTATTGCACCAGATGCAAATTTCGACAACTAATGTCTATTTAGTGATGCCCGAGGCCTAAATATTTGATAGTCCACAACCTAATACAAATTTGAAGACCTCATACACACAACAGATAAAAATATTTAACTTCTCTACCCTTCACACTATTTTCTATTTTCTAATTATAAGGAAAAAAAATAACTAAAGATAACAGCATTTAACTTATCTACTCTTTACACTATTTTCCTTTTTCTAATTAAAAAAAGAAATCAAAATATGCAGTGCAACTGTGTTTCATAAAGGAATGAACAACCCAGATACAATAACATCAAAGGTGATTATTTTAATGCACCAGATGCGCATATTGGCAATTAATTTCTTAACAGTGAGCTCGAGGTCAAAATATTTAAAATCCAAAAAGCTAATCAAAAGTTGAAGAGCTGATAAATCCAAAAGGACATGAGGCTTAGCCAAATCCGTACAAAGAATCAGAACTATAAATGAGGGAGATATATTCCTTAATTCAAAATGATTTCTAAATTTTAAAACTGAAAATTTCAATCCAATACGGATGTCTTGTTTTAGGAATGGATAAATAACACTTTGTGAAAAATGTTCTTATTAAAAACTCTACTTTGAAACTTACATCAACAAGATGTTTGATTTTGTGATGGACAACTTGTTTTGACATTTTGATGATGTGTTTTCAACAGACAACCGCCATTTCAAGGACATATCTTCTTGGTCGACTTGTTCCTTTATTAATATGATGCAGAACTCATACAGGTTGCACTTTGTAAATCACGTGTGATTTGCAAGTTACGCCTCTTTGGGGAGAAATTGAATATGCATATCAATACTGCTACTGTTTACATAGTTGTTGCCATGGATGCAAACTATTTTTTTAATTAAGACTTGATTGGAGAATTAAATGGACATAAATAAAATGTCTATTTATTTAACTTAATTTTCAGGAGGACTGAAAGACATTTGGGTGTTGAGTCAAATTTAATGGAAAAATTCAGTGCGATCCTGCAATGTTTATAAATGGAGGCCAGTAAAACTTGAAAATATGCCGCACAGCTATATGTTTTTATTGGTGCAAAAAAAAAGTAGTGCATGTCTCCTTTCAAGGAAATATAACATTCTCCTCAAAACTTCCTGAATGAAGTGTGACTGCATATGCATTTTAGGCAGTTCCTATGGAAAATTGCATTGCTGGTTTTACACAAGTGCAACCTATAAGGTAAATAATGGGAATTCATCACTCAGCCTCCCTGGGAACCAAATGTTGGACCCCTTTTGGGTTTTCATTTTGCAGAAACAACATGGAATCATTTTGGAATGCATTGGCTTTAGCTTTGTATAAGAAAAGTGAAAAAAATTATGGAAATTATGACTGTACAGTGTGGATAGAAGCTTTGGAGCATGGGGTCTATGGGAAAAAAGTTGTTAATTGGCCTGATGGCACTAGAACTCTTGAAAGAGCTCACAGATTATCTTATATGCTAGATAAAAGAATATTAAAAGAAAATCTTCCCCGTTACTCTCCAAACGGTGATCATTTAGATATTTCACACCTTTGCCATAACCCTAAATGTATAAATCCGGAGCACCTGATTTTAGAGCCGCACAGTATAAACATAGATAGAATTTTCTGTAGACGGATAAAACAGTGTACAAAAGTCATTTACCGTATTGTCTTATCTGATGCAGGTAATTTATTTATTTTAACATGTCTTGATCTGAGTTTTTGGCAAACAAATACTCTTGAGGCTGTTTTGCGGCCAATCGTTTTGTCTGTAAAGTTTGTTTTCTCATAGTATTTTCCTCTTGATATTCATCATATATTTCATAGAGTTCATGCTTTTTGAGCATCTCTGGTCTGTGTATCGCTTTGACTGTTTGTATGATTTATGTTTTCATTGTGTCGTTGAATATTTTCAGACCTCGTGCAGCACGACTTCCTGGTTCAATGGGAACCCCAGCCGCTTTACAGAGTTTAACGATGGATTCTCCAGGGCCATTATTTACATTGTGTATAGCTGTATGTACCCTTCCTTTGTAGTTTCTGGTAAATGTTACATTGCTAGGTACAGTTGCACGTATTGCACGGTTAGTTGCTTCAGCTTTTGTGTGTTAGTGTTTTGCATGTACGGTTTAGCATGGTAGGTCCAAGTCGATATTTTACGCATTCACGTAACAATGCTGCTGTGTTCTCTGATTTATTTAATTTGAAGTTATTTTCAGATAAGCTGATTTTTCAGTCCATGTCTTCAAACTATTCCTATTTGAACAAACAAGGGAATATTTTGTACACCATTATGATCTCCTGATAGCAAGAAACTATAGCATGACATGCGTATGATAGGTGAACTTTTATCCGTACCGAGTCCATATTGAATCTTTCAAAGGCAGCATTGTATTCTGCCTGACAACGTGCTGCCATATCTAATGCAAACCGTTTTAGCACTTTATCTTTCTCTGAAACTAATCGTGCCGGCATTATGTCCTTCAGACCTGACATTTTTTAATAAAATTTCTATGATTTGCAGACACATGTCTTGTATCTAGAAAATGAATTGGTTGAGTATTGGTAGTACCAGCATTAAAAGAGACTCTGCAGCCATAAATGCACTGCTGTCAGGGTCAGTAGTAATTTCTTGAACTTCAAGACCATCATTTTCAGGTCTAACAAGCAGTCTTTAGCCCATCGCTCCTCACTGCCTATGCTGTCATGCATTTCAATGTTTGCGGAACAGTGGCCCATGTGAGATTTAACTTTTGTGTTTGTTTTATGTTCACTCTTATTTGAGCATAGCTTAGAAACTTGTCTTGTGCTTACAATACTGTGCTTATAAGTGTTATTTTCTAACATGTTGTATGTACATTGAGTAGCTGGTTGAAATGGTGTTTTACCCATCCCGGAATAAATAGGGTTATTATACATTCCGTCGGCCTGAATGTTAATAATATTAGGATTATCACCTCTCAATATGTTTATTTCCTTTAGTAATTTTCTTTTCTGAGCCAAATCCTTTTAATTGTACTCTTCTATAATTTCAGAAACAACATTAGCACTGTGTTGCATACTTGAAGTGGAAGGAGCTGGTATATTAGAACCAAGAAATAATTTCTGTAGACCAGTTGTGCTGATAGCTATGTGATTAAGTGCGACTTGTATGGATAGATTAATAGCTGCTGTTCGTCGACCACGTTTCTTAGTGACCACCTCATTGTAAAGGTTGAACATTTTTGAATGGTAAGAACACTCATTGCAGCTTGCCCGTTCCTCCAGGCAGCTCCTCTTTGCTGCTCTGCACTTAAATCCCATGATATGAACCCAGTGCACATAGGGATATTTGTCTGTGTTCTATGAAACCTCATTCCACATCTGTTCCAGTTCATTGATGCGAAGAAGTCGAAAACTATTTTCTCTGACCTGAAGTTGAAAAATGTTGCCAAATTGAAATGAATTAGTTTTCTTGGTCAAAACTAATGTTTGAAAAATGTGAAAATGAATCTTTTTGGAATTACCTCCCTTACCATGGTATTTTCTTCAAATAAGCTTTTTGACAAAATTTACTTTCAAAAGTGAATATTTTTTCTTTGTCTGTGTTTTATATATTGAATATATAAAACCATGCACAATTAGCTTGTAAAAATATATATAGGACTAGAAATTTTAAAATAAGTATAATCCTAGCTTGCATTTTCTTCAAGTGTCACTTTTTAAGAATTGGCATATAACACACATGCCTATTTCTTCATAGTTGTTAATAAGTGGCTTTTTAAGCAAGTTTAATTATTTTGAAAGCTTAATAACAAAAAGTATTCTTACCCTGTTTTTGTTTCATTTTCAGCACATTTTCAACTTCTGTTTTTGTCGGAGGCTTCGGCCTTAGAAAGCGAGCTGACTTTGTAGAGGCAGGAATTACTTGAACATTCTTTTATGAACAGATTTAGTTACTAAGTCATACAAGTCTTTTGGTAGTCTCACAAATTTGCCTTTTCAGCAGGTAAAGTCTTATTTCTGTATTTTTCCCCTTATTATATGGCTTGTTTCCTTTCTGAAATCTGTATTTCCTTAGACACCATGGGATTAGACCCATTCTTATTGTAAGAATTGTTTAAAATGCACTTTATTCCAGTATTTCAATATTTAGACATCAAATATAGGACCTTACAACTAAACAATCATGAATGACTAAGTTTTTGTTTATATCTGATGGTACTGAAGGTGACCCCAGATGTAAGATTTTTTATATAAATCATATAAAAATCATCATGATGGCCAATCACATTATTTTGTAATTTGACAAGTTTATTTAATTTGACCTCTCTTCATTTTATATTTTTATCAGTGCTGACAGGCTTGTGTGCTATAACATAAACACAAAGGAAAGATAAGGTGTATGTTTTTGTTATAGGGATAGTTTTTTGAAGCTTGTATGCAACTTTTTATGCATTTTATGGTATAGTACATAAAGAAGACAAAATTTCTACAAAATAGACAGATTGTAGAAAAACTAACCATGATTCAAATAGCTATTACATCAAGGCACAAAAAAAAAATATATAATGAGTTTATTAAGAAGACAAAAAAATAAAATATTGCATACAAAAAAAATCTAGTGAAAAGGAAAAAACACACCTTGCCGCAAACTGGGTATAGTTACTAGAAGTACTAAAAAAAATAATAATGAAAAACTACCATTGTAACTTAGTATTTTCTATTACTTACATAAATAACAACAAGAATATAAGAAAATTTTGACCCTAAAAGGGTTTGAAAGTACAGTATAGGTTGCACTTTGTAAATCACGTGTGATTTGCAAGTTACGCCTCTTTGGGGAGAAATTGAATATGCATATCAATACTGCTACTGTTTACATAGTTGTTGCCATGGATGCAAACTATTGGAGAATTAAATGGACATAAATAAAAATGTCTTTTATTTAACTTATTTTTCAGGAGGACTGGAAGACATTTGGGTGTTGAGTCAAATTTAATGGAAAAATTCAGTGCGATCCTGCAATGTTTATAAATGGAGGCCAGTAAAACTTGAAAATATGACGCACAGCTATATGTTTTATTGGTGCAAAAAAAGTAGTGCATGTCTCCTTTCAAGGAAATATAACATTCTCCTCAAAACTTCCTGAATGAAGTGTGACTGCATATGCATTTTAGGCAGTTGCTATGGAAAATTGCATTGCTGGTTTTACACAAGTGCAACCTACAGAAGCTCCTAAGGAAGAATGAAAATAACCTAGTATTATCCTTTATCTTAACGTTCTGCCATAAAGATGATGTTCTCTCACTAAACAATCCAGAGGTTGGCGGCTGTGATTAACGCATCTATCTCACTTCAAATAAAGAATACAACATATACAGTTAATATAAAAATAAAAGACGTGGTATGATTGCCAAATGGATAACTCTCCACTAGAGACAAAATAACGTAGAGGTTAACATCTTTAGGTCACCGTACGGCCTTCATGAGCAAAATCTGTACCTAGATATAGGAAGATGTGGTATGAGTGCCAATGAGACAACTCTCCATCCAAGTAACAATTTATAAAAGAAAACCATTATAGGTCAAGGTACGGCCTTCAACACGGAGCATTGGCTCACACCGAATCGCATAGTTAAGCATGAAAGCCCCCAAAATGACAAATATAAAAAAAATCAAACGAGAAAGCTAACAGCCTAATTTATGAACGAAACAATAAAAAGAAAAGCAAAATAGGTCTAGAAATTGAAAGGGACGATCGCTTGAGAACAGAACGTTAAGAAAAAAAAGATAAATGCAGCTTTTCTACTATAGCCTATTCTTTTCTGTGTGTAGCAAAATTCAAGCAGCAGCTGTAAATGGAGTATATATCTCTAAGTTGATACGACATTCCAGAGCTTTCGTTTCCTTTTATGATTTCATTGATAGAGAGTTGTTGCGTATAAGGAACATTTTAAACCAAGGGTTCCTAATTAAGGCCATCCCTTCGGAAGATAGACGGATGTAACTATCAGTTTGAATATTTTGTACTTATAACCAAGGATATGTCATAATTGTTGAACCTACAATACCGTCCTATTTTTTCTCGATTACGACATCACCGACTGAGATTTTTCATCGAAGTCGTACTTACAATGAGCAACACTACGGGCAACGCATGTAGAGCAGAATCTGTCTACTCTTCCAGAGTTTTGATTGTCTCTTTAGAAGCTTCCGTTTTATTAGAGGTAACCGGTGAGATCACGAATCACGAACGTATCACCTACTTTGCCGTATGACACGAAGCGGGATCATTAATTTCAAGTTAGGATGCCTAAGTGTTCATGATTATCTCGCTTTGATTATAAGTGCATTTTTTATTGATTGATACGCGTACTGTCTGTTTTATTCTTTTTATTTTGTATGTCATCGTCAGTCACGGAGCATTTTCTGGTGGGAGGGGGAGGGGCTTATATTTTTTAGAAAAAAATACTTTGATTCTGATTTTGGTAAAAAAAAAAATTCTGGCCAGCACCTAGAGTAGGGAACGACCGTTTGATTTGTAAGGGAGGGGGGCTGAAATAAAAACGCAGGACAGGCCATAAGGAAATCATAAAAAAATAAAAAGATAGGCTCTCCTATTTTTCATAAAGTATGTACTTATTATATATATAAAACAAGTCTAAATTGAAATTATATATATATATATATATATTATAAGTACGTCTGAACAAGTGACAACTCTACGATAGATTGATACATTGGAACACCAGTGAAGGCGATACATGGCTTAAAACACATATTATATACATAATTACTCTAAATAACAGCACAACATGTTAGATGTCCGGCGATCTAGACCACTCGACCACCTAGGCTCGACAAAAATCAAACTTTCGGTGGCCGTGTGTTACCTATTTTTTAAATCGACGCTAAGCGCCGAAGAAAAAAGGCAGCACCCATATTTTTTTTTCAAAATAAAAAAGCAGGATAGAAAATTTCATCCTAGACCACCCCCACCTTGATTTTCTACATTGAACAAATAGCGGGCGAAAAAAAATTCTGGCCCGCATGAAAATCATAGCCCCTTCTCCAAAAAAAGCAAATGGTCCGTGATTGACCATTATAAAGTTTGTTATTTATTATTTATAATGTATGTAAGAATTGCGTGTTATCTTTTTCGTTCGAAACAAGTCGCATGGGCTGTCTTGAAAAGGGCGGGTTCCAAGACATGCAAGTCATGTTAAATGGGTGTTCCAACAATATTTTCCCACATACAAAAGCAGTAGTTGTTAAATAGGTCCGCCACAGAGTCGTGTTTTGGTTTTATCATAAAAAGGAGCTTAACCTGAACATTTTTCCCCCTCGTTTCTAATCAATAAGGTCTTTCATTTTATTTCTCTTTTTCAGTCAATATTTTTATCTTTAGAAATAAAGGTTATTTTGTAATTACTTGATTTCTGTATACTGCACATTCTTTTTTTTATTCGGTTATCAGTTAATGTTTAACCATTTTTTTATAGTTATTTTTATATTTTGTCTGTTCTTTATTCTATATGCCATTTTCATTGTTTATTCTGTAAATATTAACCCAATCCACGCCCTCATACATGTATAAACGAAAGCGTATTAGTTAAAAAATATATAAAATTGATCTTTGACTTTTAAATCTTGAAATTTTACCAATAACAGAAATTTTGACATTTTATGAACTCAAAATTTCGCCCATTCTAAAATGCAACAATTACAGTGACTTTTGGACAGAGCCAAGCTGCTGACACAAACACTATTCATACAGAGGTATGATGCATGACACATAAATGACAACATGATAGACATTAGGCAACTATATACTACTCAAACAAAGTTTAGCAACACATATTCGCCATTGAAAAAAGGTGAAAAATTTCATTATTCACCTTTCAAAATGATTTTAAAAGATTCTTTATAAAAAAATTGTTTAAGGAAAACCATTTTTGCATTTATACACTTTGATCGATTTTGCTGAGGTTCAAAATTGGAGTTCACAAATTCATTCATTTTGTAGACAGGATATTTGTTAAATTTGATACAGATAACAGAATTGGGTCTTTATTGTTGAAGTTGACATCTTTTCTAACTTGGGAATGTAAAATTTAGTTTTGGTTGGAGAAAAAAATTGAAAAAATCCGGAGGGACAATTTTTGTGCCGCTCTCTTTCGTCTGACACTTTTTTTCTTTTCTTGGTAATTCGATTCAGACATATTCAAAAACATTAGGGTTGAAATTTGAACAGATTTGGTCAATTTTCAAGAAAGAGACATGCCTGCAAAGCTTAACCTCCACTATTTTAAATGGATGTTTTGCTAAACTTTTTGAGTATATATACTCCCCGTAGATTTCTTTCTACCTTCGAGAGAAACATAGTGGGTGTGTTGCAAGAATCAGGACCTACTTACCCTTCCGGATGACCCGATCACGATGTCACACATGTTTTTAAGGGGTCCGTGTTTACTTTTGTCTCGCGCAAAGTGTTTTCAGTGTTAATTTGTTTTTCAGTTATTTCTTGTCAGCGGTTAGTAACTTTAACCAACTGTATCCTATGAAACTGATGATGGGAATACAAACACACTTGGCCACTCTCATCAACATGGCATCTTCTTTCGAAAATGTACCGATAAATCACTCGACCAACATCCATGCTTGACCAATATAGTTTCCAATAATTGGGGTGGCTGCTGTTTTGCTAACTTTCATAATTAAAAAAAAATATGTATAGCATTTTAATGAAATGGTATAAATTGGACGAAAAATCTTGTTATTTTCTTAAAAATAGTTTTAGCGATTTTCCAATCCGATTTGGATTAACACTTCAATTTCATAGAATGATCGAAAGGAAAGGATCTCAAAATATAAACTATCGCCCTATAAATTAAAAAAAAAATAATCGACTCGTTGTTGGTGTAATGGCCAATAATATCAAAATGACTTCAAAGCCACATTTTGTACAGTATCCGATATAACGAACATTTTGTCAAACATCTCCACATAGGGGCATATGAGGTGACTAAAGCTAGTCAGTCTTAAGACCAACAATTGAAAACAAATGATAAAGCTCTTTTATGTATTGATTTTTAAAAGAAACAATTAAAGTAAATTAATTTAATCACTGTTCAAAAACTTGTCCATACACTTGTCTAATTTGGCTTCAAACTTTTGGCTCCTTTCTATGCTTTTCATGTACTCTTCGTATGCTTGTCGTGCAACTTCGCTAGTTTTAGCTTCTTTGGTGGTGTGGGGTTCTGGACCTCTTCCTAGTCCTCGGCTATAGGGATAGCCTGTGCCCTGTGGTCAACTGCGGCAATGGGCTGCGCAACTTGTGCAACAGGCTGTACAACTTGTGCAACGGGCTGTACAACTTGTGCAACAGGCTGCACAACTTGTGCAACAGGCTGAACTACTAGAACTGCAAAATATTATCAATGGGTGGAAGGACAAATTCATCATCTGCATGGTTTGGTTGATCAGGAGCCTGGTCTGCTACAACCTATAAATGTAGTAAAAATTATACATTATTATTTTCCGTACAGACAAGAGAGAAACATCTATGAAACAAAAACCAAAAATTTCAATCTTAACACTTGATGTGTTTCGGTTAATCATGCCCGTACCGAGGGAAAAGGGTGCTAGGGGTGTGGAAGGGAGGGAGGTTGTCCCTTTATTAAAGCAAACATAGTGTTTTGTATGAGGAAAATGTAATTTTAGAAAACGCACCCTCTAAAAGAAATGTGCACACTAGCGCACTTCCCTTGCGAAAATTCCTCGAACGGGCCTGTGTTTTAACAACGCAATTGTCATACTTGCACAGTGATATATTCCAAAATCAATAAAATTACAATAAACTAAAACAGGTGTGTTCATCTTTGACAGTATTCAGCCTTAAAACAGACAACAATCAAAAATTCTTTTAATAAATCCGCTTCAATTTACAATATTAAGGGGTGTTTTCGGCGAGGTCCGCGCTGCATTACTAAAATGTTGTTTATTTACAATGTATTCGTGAGGAAAGTATTGCAAAACAAACGAAATATAGCAGCGTCAAGGACACTGATGAGACATTAATTGTCGTAATATTTAATGCTCATGTGATGTGAAATTTGTATTGTTATGCTTTTGAAAAATATTCAAAAACTGGGTGCCATTTTCTATAACAAATTCATTTCGCTTTCATAAGGGTATGTTCTTTTTTGAAATAATTTTATCGAGTCCACGGCCCAATTTTTCTTTGAACCATGATGCCACATACGATGCAATTTACGATGCCCGTTGATCATATTTAATACGCATGTATGGAAACTTCTTCTTTGTCATCCATGTGTGATCATACATGTATGTGGAGAGGGTGGTACGGGGGTAGAGGGAGCAGGAAAGAGGGGTCGGTGAGTGGGTAAAGGAGTCGAGGAGACTAAAATTAAAAAGTGAAGGAATGGGGAAGTCAGAGGAAGCGGGAATACGGGGGTAGAGGGGATGGGGAGCATTGGCGGAAAGGGGTTGGAATCGGGATTAGGGGTGGAGGTGTGGGAGACAATTGTTAATTAAAGTCCAATTAAAATTCATACCTTTTCGCAATTTCTTTCCTTTGTGCGGGGTTCCTTTTGTTGAATATCTGGCCTTCGCCACTCTTATTTCTGCGGCCAGTTCCTTCAACTCCTCGCTAGGATAGATGACATTATCCTTCGTCATTTTTTTTACTTGGTCACCCATCCTTCTTCTCAACTTAGTAAAGGCGCCGTCCTGGTAAAGGTCTCTGGCTGCTGCTGGTAATTTGTCAAGGTTTTGTTTCATATGTTCCATAACAGCCGGCCAGTTGCATCTGTTTCTGCAGTAGCCTTGCAGAATTAGAGTTTGCTCCAAAATTGACACCTCTACAAGGGTTCTCGATGCCATGATTGAATGATCCATGCGGTTTACCTGATCAAACCGTGCTCTTTTGTTATAATTTTCACCTGAATGGGGCTATATACAAGTTAATTTGTAAAATATGGACTAATTGAGGCATAATCTTTTCATTTTCAAAGTAGAAATGTTGATAAATCAGAACATTGTACTGATATTTTTTAAACTACTTTTATAAGATATTCTCAATTAAAATTGTACAGTACTTTCATTTTATTATTCAAAACTCTTTCTTATGTTCATTTACACATACACAGGTCACTCAGAAAAAATGAATCGACAAAATCAAACATTCGCTTTGCTTATGATGATGTATATGCACCTGAAAATGCATGCATTGCCACCGCCATCATTTTCGAGGATGAGCAACGTTTTATGTTTTATTGATGATAAGCATGTACCAGACATACCTTAGGAAAATCAGTAGGCCCTTGCCATTTCACGATGACAGGATGAGATCTACAATTCTAGAAGATCAGAACCAAGATCAGTTGGTTTTGGTAGATGTGTAAAGTACACTTGTGTCCAGACCATATGATTTTTTAAGGCTGTCAGGAGAAACTGTCCAATCCTTTCATTAATTGACTAGGATTGTCAGTTTTCCCATCGAAGGTCGGTGGTTTTCTCCGGGCACTCCGGCTTCCTCCACCAATAAAAACTGGCCGCCACGAAATAGCCCAAAAGCGGTGCTTAAAAGTGGCGTTAAAACACCAAAAATCAAATCAAACCAATCCTTTCAAGATCTCCAAGACCTCATTGCACCCAGAATGGTCAACTTTCAACATAGAGCGGTTGAGCCGAGAAACAGACTGCTAAAAACTTTGATTTGGTTAAGACAATACCCTACTTATCCAATGCTTTCATTAATGTTTGGAATTGGCACTTCTCCGGTTGGAGACATAGTTAACAATATGTGGCTCATCTTATGGGAAGTCTGTGTACCATTGGTAGAATGGCCAGATATAAATTCCTGGAGACAGAGGATAGGAGAGTGGCCAGAAATGACCCGTGACCGGGTTGTGGGTTCCATCGATGGAATTTCCATGAAATACTTATCCCCAGTAATGAGCCACAGGAAGAAATTTACAGTGGTCATCGAAAGTATCACTGCATCCACACCCAGGTTTGTATACATATTATTTTGATTATGGGAAAGTTCATTGTGGAACAACAAATGTACATTTATGGATGGTTGTGTTTTATAACCTGACGAACAAAGTTTTGGTGTAGGGGTTACAGGAATCCCTCTGTCCGTCCGTCTGTCTGCCTGTCACAATGTCTGTCGATGTAAGTGTACATTGCATCGTCTCCTAAACGGCTTGGTGGATATTGGTGAAACTTAGCACTCTTAGGAAGATAATCCAGGTCCTAAATGTTAAAGGGGGATCATTGAACTTACTTATAGTCTGAGTCAGGACCTATGAAAACGTGTTTTTCACTTTCATAAAAAAATTACAAAGCCCAGTCATTGAACTTCATGGTGCCTTTATATAAATTCTAATGGATTTTCACGCAATGTTTTTATATTATTGTACTTCTGTCAAATTTAACACTCTAAATTGTGACCCGCATGGACTTTTAACCTTTGCCAAAAAAAAAAATAATATAATTTTCAAACACAGAATTAATAATATATTTTCAACTGTTGATTAATTCTGTTATTTGCTTATTTTAACTATCAGAAATTACCAAAAAATAATGTGTACATTGGAATTAGGACATCTGTAGGTTATGTTTTTTAGATGGATCTCGCCCAACTGCCAGGAACCTCCATGTTAAATCGCCATTGAAAGGGTGTTAATATTCTATCTTTTTAAATGTGATGAGGATTTTTTTTGTCGGAAAAACATTCTAAATTGATTTAATGCAGAGAATGAGCTATACTTTGACCTGTTGTACAGTATTAATTTAAACTAATAACAACGTACACAACTTACAAAAAAACGCTGTTAATCTGTGCTAACTCAGATATATAATAAAATATTAAAATGTATAAAAAAATAGCATCAGAGATAATTGGTCGTTCCCATAGACAACAAACCAGACAATAAACACACAAAAAACAACTCAAACTAAACATAGCTTTGAGACAAATATTACTTTTTAAAAGTTAAAAGTTAAAGGGTCTCTCAAAAGTAAAATGAAAACTATCTAAACGACTATTTACAAAAGTTAAGAATATGATGAATTTTTAAATATCACCCTATGTTTTTGCAGATTATTATAGACAACAGAACAAAATATCTGCTATATACATTCTGGATTTCTAGGTCACGACAATGATGCATTTACGTACCAGCAAATGAAACCTATAGGACCGGGCATGGAATTAAAATTTCCAGACAATTGTTATATACTTGCGGATAGTATTTATCCAAATACCGCCCGTCTTGTTACGCTATATAAGAAAGTAGAACTTTTAATATTGCAACATATGGAACGACGACGCAAACGAAAATATAACATTCTTCACAAAAAAAGAAGAGTGTATGTATAACATGTAATCAAAGAGCTAAAACATTTAAAGTGATCGGTTCCTTGTATCGTCATCCAAGATGGGAAATGGCATCAATTGTAGAGCTGTGTGCAGCTCTTTCTAAAAGAAGGGCTGATTATCTGCAGATATAGCATATCACTTACAGCATTGTGTTAATAATGCTTATATATATATATACATTTTGTTGTAAACTTTGAAGGTCTGATAGACCGTCCAATCAAGATTGAATATTTAGTCAGTCTATGTTTTATGTAAATTTAAAATGAAGATCACGTTTGCTTTAGTATTTTTATTCATTTGTCACCATGGAGCTGTCATCTGTATTACTATATTTACTTCTTGGTTTGAATAATGCATGAGCATGCTAGGAGAGGAAAAAGAACAACAGTTCATGTATGCAAATAACAACTCCTTTGATAGAAAAGTGATATCTGACAATATACAACTACCTGCAAACTTGAAGCTTTTAAAAACCAGTAACAACTTTAATTGGATGCAGTACCAAACTCTCCCAAACGGTACACACATTTCGCGTTGAAATTGTGACCAAAACATGAGTTTAAGGGCCGACCATTTTACTTGCATGGAAAAGGGGAGGGTATTTTCGGAAATAAATAATTTGATTCTAAATTTTAAGAGACTGAACGAAAAAAAAATGGCTAGAAATGGAAGAGACAAAATAATTTCTGACGAGAAAATTGAACATGCCCTTCCTTGAACATGACCTTCCCCAGCCCCATTTTCAATTTAAAGACTGGTCCTTTAGTTCAAAATTTCTGCCCTAATCACAGATTTGCCTGATAATTTTCGCCTAGTCATATATTAGGCCTGAAATTACCGGCCTAGTCATATAATAAGGTTTAAATTTCATACCCAGTCATGTATTTGACAAGTTGAAAATGACCAATTCTAGCGGAACGTCTGTATATACTTTTATATAGGAAGTGACCCCTCCTTGGGTGCATACATCATGCAAAGCTTAAGAAAGAAAATTTGTATTAGTCCGGATCATTGTTTAGAATGAGCTAAATAACAAAAAAAAAGGGGATTCCTTGTACTCTTTGTACTTAGGAAAAAAAGAAAAAAAAAAACGAATACCAAATACTTAACAGAAAACTTCATATATACTATGTGTTCTTTCGCTGAATGAACGATGAATAACCAAATAAGATATAATAATATAATTTTATAATTCCGGCGTATTAAGTTCCAAATTTTTTTTTTCGGCGTACTATTCTTTTTTCCAGAACCAAATATCTGAAATAATACCAGCAATACCGCATACTAAATGGGGGTTAGGGGAAGACCCTTTGATTCTAGGATCGGAGCTGGCAGATTTTGTAAATAAATTTATTGGCCAGGAAAAAAATAGTAATAAATATGCTGGCTTCCATCTAAAAAAAAACCTGGCCTCCAAATTCTATTATACAGTAAAATGATGTGTAATAAATAATCTTGCGTGTAGCAGTTGAAATTTTTTTTTAAAAATAAATAATCTGACTGACCATATCTGCCAGGCCGGCCCCCTCAGAATCAAATGGTTGCCTCCTTATACCCTCCTCAAAGACAGATGATCAATACCCGCTATAACTGCGATATAAAATAATATATAGGAAAAAGACAGGAAAAAATGGGGGTGGGGTGTCAAATGATTTTTTTTTTATTATTTGTTGCTAATTTCTTGTAAGGGACAGTCCCTTACAGTCCCTTACAGTCCCTGGCAAGAAATTTGCAACAAATAATAAAAAAAAAAATCATTTGTCCCGGACCGACCATTTAACATGAAGAGGGGGCGGGGGTATGTTTCTTTCAGAAATAATATATTTGATTCTGAATTTTGAGAAAACAATTAATCTGGCCAGGTAAGGAAGAAAAAAATCTTATCTTTGATAATAACCACAAAAAATAATGTTAAGTTTGAAAAAAATAATTTGTCGCGCCGCATAAAAAAACCTTCAAGTTAAATGGTCGGTCCCTACTAGTTTAAATGTTTATTTTTGAACAAATATATATTCAATATCTTCTATATGTTTTTCTATCAAACACATGCACCGTGGTATTTAAAAGATTGTCCCCATGATTAAATCATGCTATCATTCCACGTGACTATTAAAAGTGTAGAAGGTGATCACCACATGTATACATTTATACGTACTGTTTCGTTTTAATCCGTACATAGGCACTTCCGGTATATAAGTTAAAAATACCTAGTCTTATATATCCATCCTTATACTTGAAAGCTCGTATTTTATCAATGTTTTCTAATAAAGGAAACTTTGTGAGGTGTCAAGGGGTATTTTAGTCGATTATTCGATTTTAATGAGCTTTACCCAATATGAAAATCACTGCTCCCAATACGTTCGTTCGTCATTATTCGTCGGTTCGTGATCTCACCGGTTACCTCTATTTAGACATATTATACAAACAATTGTCGAATTTGGTTACCTACGAATGCTTTAGTGTAAAACATTTTTAAATGAGTTTTCTGGAACAGACAGCATCAAGATATTTCATTTGTTGATGGAAAAAAAAAACATTTCTTATACTCAGTGGTCGTGTTTATCAGCTGTGTTCGTCAATCCGATGGAAACAAACTGTACACTCTTCTCGATGACTTGTTCCTTTATTTGTATGGAGCAACATCATCAGGAGCTACCGAAGACGAATGGAAAGAATCAAGAATAATTACCCTCTAACTTTAAGTTCTTCTTTATAGGTTTATGTTACTGAAAAGCAGAATGATAAATGCGAAAGCCATCTTATTGAACGTTTTATCGACTTGGTTGAGAGAACCTGTATCATAGTTGATGACATGTATGTTCTATTTTAGTAAGCTACAATCTTGGCCTCTACTATCAAACACGATTGATAACCTAAATAAATGTTAACTTGTCATGACTAAAATCCCTGGAGCCACTAGAGGGACCGGAACTGCATCAATTCTACCCTGGTTTCTTGTCGGACAAGTGTTACGCATTGTTTTGTTTTCTATGTAATGGTTTGCTTACCGTCATTTCTTTCTTTTCTTATGGCTATGGTATTTTGACTGACTTTTGTATTGCCCCTTTGATATTTTGTTTTTCTTACTAATTTTCTCCTTTTGGTGTATTCTCATTAAAAATATAACAATATGATTGCCAAAAATTATTCAAATCTTTCATACAAATTATTATTTCTTTTTAAAGTTGCGTTCTTGGTTAAATTTAGAAACGGACTGCATCAGCACATGCATTTTGACTGTTTTATTTCTTTGAAATTTCATAAACATTATTATTATCGTAAAATGTGTACCGAAGGAAAACAAAATGTATTTAATCTTTATTTCCATTAAATGTTTGCGATGAAATCACATTCACATCACAGATGCTAAATAATTATATCGCTATTTAACTCATAATACTGAGATTTTATAAGGACCAAGATGGCTTCAGACATGAAAGCAAGATCCACTTGAAAAAGGTTTTGAAGAGTTATTGATGACGGACAGACATAGTAAAATAAGCTCAAGTATTCTCAAATAATTTATTCCATCAATGCAGCCAAAACTTTAATATCGAAATCATACATATATGTCAAAGGGGAATAAAGCTAACTTCACAGGAAAGGTTGGTCTATGAAAAAGCCCTAACCACAACATGGAGGAATAGTACTTACTGACATTTGGACTGGTTGTTTATCCTCATTTCGTTTGATACGGCAATCTAATCAAGATTAAAAATATGAAAGGTTCTTTCCTGGAATTTTAACAGGAACCAATTCAACTAAATTTCTATTAAAATCAAATTACCATTAGTAAAATACAATGAATTTCACGAAACCAAACAATTTCATAAATCCAAACAATTATTATAAAACATGAAATCTTTAGTTAAATAAGGGAGTTAATTTATTCAAAGGGATCCAATTGAAGAAGCCAGGTATCTCTGATGGATTTTTGCCACATAATTTTGACTTGCCGAAATTATAACATTGTTTAATCTACCATTGTAACACATAGTATTGTAAAACAATTGTGGGAAGTGCTTTGAAGATTAATTCATAGAAACGAAGATAAAAGAATCAAATGGAAATTCCATGGCTATACTGAAATACGTTTCTCGTGATTTTCATGATGTTACGTGGTTCTTTGTATCATCATTTGTGATGTTCGGAAGTAGGTGCCACCCCATCTCAATCCGTCGCTGAAGTCTTCGTTCAAAAATGAATTCGAACACCAGTGGTACCACCAGCCGTTATATTTAGATGCACAGTTAACACTTCCGTAAACATCATTATCACGATCATATGTCGAAAAATATCTTCCGTTATTATGGCTCATATAGTTTCCTGCAATTAATTTATTAAATGTCTTTTATATGAGCCAATTCAACTGTTTGTAACAATATTTTACTTTTCAAAATATAGCGATACATTTCATGCATGTGATTATGTATTGCAAACTGTTTAAACTTACATATAAAATCTCATTTCTTAAGTATGATACTTTAGGGCATGCACTACAGCTGCAGGGGCAGATACCAACTCATCAAATTAAACGTATTTCTTTTCGCGACGTTGCTAATAATATGCATTCGAATATCCCTGAACCCACACTAACGTCATCAAATCAGGCACGTGAATTTGAAAGCAGTCTCAAAGTGAAACATATATGTTTATAGAAGCATGTTAATCGACTGTACGACAAAATATCCAGTTGAATAAACAACGGGTTACTTTATTGTTAAATTTGTTTTATTAATATCGGAGATTCGTATAAGGTTTTGGTATACGGCAAGAATGATAATAGGACGATGTTGCATTACAAATGCATTACGACGATATTTTGCGCTATAAAAAAAAAAAGAAATGCTATCTACAGCATTTAAAAGCGTTTTCTGCTCTATATATATAAAAAAAAAAAAAAAAAAAAAAAAAAAACACACACAAAAACACATGGATTCCGTTTGTTTATTTTGCATTGCTTTTAAGGTGGCTAGGAGTCTTAATTAAAATTGATAGAATTTTTGATAACTTGTCAAAATGAAGTTTTTAATGCTTTTTCAAAATGTATTAAAAGTATGGGTCATTGGACTTTTTCACGCTACAGGTTGTGCAAAATTGTCAGATTTTGTATAGATTATGCATGGAAAATCAAATTTTGTGTGATAAAAAAAACGTACTATCAGAACTTAAAGATAAAATGTGAGAAGATTGCTCTTATAACATGCTTTCAGATAAGAAAAAGAAAAATGGGGTCACCGAACTTGTTTTCTTGCTACATATCAAAATAGGTAAATTCATAACACTTTCTATTATAAAATTACTTTATCTGGGTTATCTCCTTATTTGGCAAAGTTGAAAAAATCTAATCAAACACAAACAAGGTGTTTTTGAGAAATTACAGCTGTAATTATGATAAAACACACAATTTTCTATATTTATATCAAAAGTCTTTACATAAATTACATACAACTCTCAAAATTTGCATATTTCATCAAATATCTAGACCAAAGTTATCTGCTTCTTCAAAATCCAAGATGGAGGAAGACACCGAGCCACCTTAAACTTCGTACTTTATTTGACCTTTTAATTTTTTATTCGAGTGTCAATGATGGGTCTTTTGTAGACGAAACGCGCGTTTGATGAGTTTTATTTTTGTATACTGCTATTGTATATCGCTATTGCTTTGTTATAATTGCAAACATTTGGCTGCATGCATTTGTATTGGCAGAAAATCTGTCTTCTGTCATCGATAATTGCATGATTTCACAATAATTTTATCATCTTATTTATCATTAACTTCGAAACTACATCAAAAGCCTATTAACTAATGAAAAATTTACAAAGAACAACAGATGAATAATCTATTTTCATTCGAAACTTTTGCTGTATGGCGGCGAAGTATACATACTTTTTCATTATTTTTTGATAGAAAAATGTGTCAATGTTAAATGTATGAAAAGTCTAGAGAGAATCATTTCCCAACAAATTTTCAATTGATTATTTCTCAAAAACAAGGACCAGGAACTGTCATTTTATTCTACTTTTTAAGTTCTGTTTTTTAAATACTATCAATTTATAACAGTCTTATAAAACGAGTTTTATTTTTAAACAGAGAAGCAAGCATCCTTAAGTCTTTTATATACTAAAGACTTCATGTATAGAATTGCAATCATGTAAGGCTACTCTTAAAAGTTTGCCTATTGATGACATTCCGGCCTATGCCATAGTAAGTAGGTAATTTGATGACAAGCGTTTACAAGAAAATGAGACAACTAACTAACCTGCATTTCCACTGTATCCATTTATAGTTGATGTATAATTTGATGCTGCATCACCGATTGTAAATGTACTGTACTCAGCATAATACATGCTGCCGTTGGTGTCAACAAGTTCCACACGTAGTTTATATGATCCACTGCTGGTTAGAACATGTAGGTATTTGTTACCTAGTTAAAGAAATGTAAATATATTTAAATGCAAAAACGTTTGAAATCACTATGGAGTGCCATTTAAGACAAGACTGCTGTCTGTAATAAATGATATCAGCACAACAATGTTCAATCTGCAAATTTTAACATTGTTGTGCTGATATTTAGAGTAATTATGAATATAATATGTGTTTTCAGCCGTGTATCACCTTCACTGGTGATCCAATGGATGGAACTGTCGTAGAGTTGTCACTTGTTTAGACGTACTTATAAATTTTAGTTAAATATGTATAAATATTTCTATTTTATTGATGTACATAAAATATGGAGATGTGGTAAATTTCTTAATTGAAATATCGACCATGAAGGTCAACGGACGGCCTTTACCGGCCTTTAATGATGAGCAAAATCCACCCGCATGATGATCTATTGCAGAACAATTACCGGCAAACAGTTAAACCATTCAAAAAGAAAACTAATCACTGCAGACGACAACCAAGGAAACAACTGGACTACAGTCTCCTAGTTTAAATTTTTAGTAGCGGTCCCTAAAAAGCAGCTGAGACAATAGTGTAACAACTCAACATTACAACAACTGTATTCAGTTAACAATAGCATGACACATTAGTTCTGCTCTAATCACAAAACAACTAAATAAGTTACAATAGACACACAGTTTTGCATCTTTTTGAGGCAGAAGATTGAAATGCTTTTCTTACATCAATTGGACATTACTTTTAGGAAATAATCTGTCACTGGTTTGTCATCTTTTGGATTTACACATGGAAATTTTAGATATTCACATACATGTACATTTTTATTGGATAATTTGACAGCAGATGCATGGCCTCTTTTAAACCGTTGATGAACATGCTAAATTTAGACAGCGAAGATGTAACAATATGACGAGAAGTTCTTCTACATTGATTTAATTTGTACTGGGGGCGATTATGTCTGGATTGAGATTTTTAAGGCAAGAGTATATTCGTGAAGAAGAGTTTTTCCTATTTTACTATTTCTTAATATCAAAGTAGATTTCTTAAAAGTAAAAAAAGTAAAATATGGCCGAACATTGGATAAGGATCTCAATTACGGAATAAGTAAAATAAATGTAGGACGGGCAACATACTCTTAAGACTGTGTCATTCAGGAGCAAATATGAAAGTTCCAGAACAAAACACAGATTCACCAAAAAAAAAAAAGAATTAGCAAGACCGATGATTAAAGAAACAAAGCCATTGAAAAAAGAAAAACTCCAACTACCTACAACACTAAACACTAGAACAACGCAACACAAACTCCTTAAAAAACGAGGGAAGAATTCAAGTGGTTCGAAAGAGTTGTCGGTTTCTCTTCCCTACTAGTGGCAAAATCTTATCGAAACAACATTTTCACAATTGACATTAACAATTTTTATGCTGTAAACTGACAACAAGAATGGCTATTTAGAAAACCGTATACACATTATTTTGTTCTAATATTAGATGATAAAAATCCTGCAAAATGCTGAATGTTTAATTAAACAATGACTTTGAGAAATTAGTATGTTCCTTTCAGATGATATGGGTTGAGGAAAACAAATTATACCTCTGGAAAAGATATCTTTCGATGGTGTTGTCTTTCAGTTTAAGCCATTTAGGCTTTAAAGCTTGCAATAGTTTCCTATCTTTGCCTATCTATGGTTTCAAAAAGTTTTGGTTCCCAGGGTACCTGATGACTCTTATTCCAGAAACATGTGTTGTATGCACTGAAATCAGTATCGTTCATTTGGTGAAATATTTATTGACATATTACAAAGACATATTTCACATCAGTTCATTATGTTGAAATGAAACATGTCCTATTGCAGTAAAAAACATTAATTGAATGACAACTTTCAGAAGCCTTCTCACAATGTAAATTAAGCATAATGTAAAATTCGCATGAGTTGTAACAGTACCAAAATTAGGTACATTTATATTACTTGGTAATAAAACATACTAGTTTTTCACATTGTTGAAGGTCGTACGGTTGCCTATACTTGCTTACATCCACTTCATTTGAACTTTGGTGGATAGTTCTCTCATTGGCAATCATACCACATCTCCTTATTTTTATATTTATAGTGTATTAACATGTGTTAACGATAAACATGGCTTTTGACAAAGCTTCTTGGATGTTAAAATGAAACCATGTGACTGTATACTTTTTACCGGACTAATATCTGATCGCTAGCTGATGCATTTTAATCAATGCATTGGTTTCCCTTCATTTTGAATTTATCATGACAGGTTTTATTGATTGGTTAGAACTACAAACAACAACGACTCACATGCAGCTGCATGTATAATAATGATAATACTAGCTGAAAGAAACTGGTGTAGTTATTTATGAAACACATGCCGTGCAAAATGAAATCGGTATATGATGTTCAAATTTCTAAAAGCTGGTACTATTTACCTTTTACAAAAATTAATATAGATTGATGCCTTCTTTCTATTAAATAACTAGATCGCCAATTGTACTTTTTAATAGATTTCTTGCATCAACGTATTGAAAACTATGAAAGAATACGAATCCGTGCACTACGTTCAAAATTCCCACAGAAAAAAAAAATCAGATACATGTAAAAATTATCCGGTATCAAATCATTACAGCCGCACAATAGACTCAATTTAGGTACAAATACAACACAAAACCCAGATATATTTAAATTAAGATATACCCACCAAGCCAAAACTCATTCTGAAGATCACCAAATCCATTTTCATAATCTACCCAGGTCCTTCTAAAATTTTCACTTCCGTCTGTTCTTCTTTGAATAACCTTTGATATAAACATAAGAAGATGTGGTATGATTACAAATGAAACACCTACTTATATAAGACGGCGGTATAGAAATGTAGTCGCTTTGACTATTTAATCTGGAAGTCAAATCCATGCTCAATAGGGCTGTTTGGGCGAGCAAGATGTATACATATGCAGCTACACACGATCACAATGAGGACATTACATTCGATGCCTCGTGTACAAATATTGTCACGTTCTGTGCAAGTTTATGTCATAAGAGATCAAAATATCAATCATCAGTATTTATCTTTTTAAATTTATCTTACATATTTGCACGAGGGCCTCAAAGTTCTTGCATTTGGTGAAAAACTGCAGAAAACTCCAAACATAGCCTCATTTTAAGATCCAGTCATCAATATTTAGATATGAGCAACAACTTTACCCAACAAGATGTATTTTATAAAGGTGCAAATGTATGTTAAATATCTTTTTGGGTAAGGCTGTTGCTCATATATAGGACACCACAAGTGACCTTTCTGCACACAAAAGTTCAGATGATATCAGCCTGTTCATCTATAAATTGAATTAACATAATTACGAAAGGGGCCAAATAATAGCTACTATCATACCTCCTTTTTTGTTTTATTTGGCCAGTAATTTCCATATATCATATGTATTCTGAAATAGAGGCTAAAGGCACCAAAGGGACATTCAAACCATCAAGTAAAAGACAAACTGACAACCCCACGGCAAAAAAACGAAAATCGATCTAAAGACAAACAACAGTCTGCAAAACACAACACAGAAAGATAAAGATATGGAGAGGGCTTACATAGGCTATGCCTGTTGCCCAATCCAATTCAATTTATTTGAATAAAATACTGTTTAAACTAATTAAACTAGAAAGATAAAGACTGAGAAACATGAACCCCACCAAAATCTGGGGCTGATCACAGGTACTCCACATGTGGCACCCGTCGTGTTGGTCAAGTAAGTACAAACTCAGTTATAATTCAAATCCGGCGATGTTACACTCGAGGAAAAGAGGACGGGATTGTGGTTATTACTATTGGAACATATCCTTTGTCATTTATGAAACAGATATTCCGTAACAGCCAACTAACTCGTGATGGCGTCCGTAAAATTTTCGAAAGGATGACCTCAACTTCACCACTTGGAACTCTTGGTTTAATAAATTCCTTGTAAGCAGCAACCTTCATTCAAGGAAATCATGATAGGAAATGCAAGCTCTGGAATATAGTATCAACTGGGAAATATATACTTAATAGGCAGGTGCTGCTGGAATGTTGCAACATAGAAATGGAAAGTTCACGATTGGGAGCTGAAATCATCTACTTTGTAGTAAAGTTTTCTTCTCAACCGACCCTCATTGACGATTTCTAGATGTAAGTCAAGATATGAGACAAACTTAACTGTATCTGTTGTATCCATTATTTCAAGTTCGATGGGATAGATACGTTCAACATAGTCACCGAACTTTGAATCATTTAGTGAAACTCGATTTAAATCATTTCCCATTTCAACTTTTCTTGATTTTCTTGAAAAGAGTCAATGTGATTGAATTCCTACAATCAAAATGAACAGAAAAAATTATGGTTTTTGCCGAAAACGCATTATAGGAAAAAGGTACATCCTTATGCTTATTGTAAACGCGTTAATACATGTTATATGTAATCATGTTATATGTAATCATGTTATATGTAATCATGTTGTATGTAATCATATTTTACTTTGTTTACATTATCTTATTATGTTTGAAAATTATGATGGTTGTTATTCCACTCATTCTTAGGAGCGTGATTGGCAAATAAATTTATATTTGTTTTTGTTGTTGTTGTAAAGTGAAACTGTTCATTGCAGAACAGATGTTTCTAATTATTCATTTTACTACATCATAGTTAATACAGATATCTCTAAGTTTAGATAAGTTCGCAGTATAGTTGAAACGCACAAAACGACAATTGTGGACAGACAAATATGTCTAAATATATTATATGAGGAGCTATAACTGAAAGGGTGAAAGAAACGATCTCAGACATCGAGTTCCTATCCGTTCCTTTCAATAGTTACACTCCAATACATATTTAGTGTATTATTGCAGAGCATGTACTAAATGAACATGAAATATGGGGTTCAATTTTCATGGATTTTGTGATACAAGCAAAACATGATATTTAGTATCTAACTAAATACATATTTTTGATCTGACACCAGTAATTATATTGTTTTATGTATATATCGTATCCTAGAACTTAAATATGTTTCTCGGAAATTTGTGATTTTTTAAAGAAAAATTTAATTTTTACCTCAAAGTGTTTTGTCCATCTCCAAATGTTTACAAAAAAGGACACGAGCAACATATGAAGCACACCAACTGTACAAAATTGCGTTCCAGTCCTATTAAGACTTTTTAAGATTTTGTATTCATAAAAAAGTATCTCCTAAAATGTGGGATTTTTTAAAAGAAAACTAAGTTTTTACCAAAATAAATTCTCTAATTTCACAAACAGAAAATAACATACATATCTAAATATTATGCACAACAACAGTGCAAAATTTCCTCTACATGCTACCAACACTTTTAAAGTATTTGCCTTTTCAAAAATTGTAGACAACTTATAACTGTAGGACTCGTTCATCCTTTAAATTTAAAAGGAGGAATTCTTGTGTAAAGGGTAGAGACATTAAATGTGTTTATCAATTGCACGAGTAGAGGGACTACTGTATCAGACCTTTTGATTTTTTATTATCCACATTAGGTATTAAGAGCAATTCTCTGTAATCACCAAAATATTTCGGCACGCACTAAAAATATTTGTTTTAAACTTTATTA